>MU388380.1:0-53885 GCA_022578535.1 Jackrogersella minutella
ATATCCCCCACGTAGACTTAAAGGCTTTCTCGTTCCTTTCCTTGTTCTGATATCTTTCGTTCATAGAAATCGTCCTGTCGAGCATAACTCTTTTTCGTAACGTTTCCCTGAAGAAACCGACTGCCCCTTGGGGGTTCCAAAACTTGTGAGATCGCTGGAATGAATGGCTTAGGTACCCGCAGTCTGGTAGCATGTAAACCATCTTTTTAGCCTGCCTGCATTCGATCCAGATGTGACCTATTGTGCAATCCTGCCAGTCTAGCGGGCAGTGTTGTGCCTCTGGGGGTTCCCAGGATAGCTCAGTGCCTGTGAGTACTGCTCCGTGTAGGAGTCTTTACAGTAGGTCACCCGCTTTTAACACGCAAAACTTAGTCACAGAGGCGGGAGGTAAATAACCTCGATGCAACGTACTCCTCAGAACCGAAATGCCAGGTCGCTTGCGCGTACGTGGGAAGGAAAGCTAAATGCGTTTTCTTGTCACTGGGGAGATGAGTGTCTCGGATGTTGCAAATGACCGTATTCACGTTGTCGCTACATAGCGGCTGTAGACAGTCCTTAGTCATGTAGTATCCAGTTTTTCATTCGTTGAGCTTGGCATTACGGGAACTATTGCCTCTAAAGTCGCGAAGATAGAGCAGCCGAATGATTGATAGAACCCCTAGAATAGTGTAAGATAGTGACAAGGCAGTCATTTAATAGGAACACAGGAGTAAGGGGGCTCGACACATACGCCCACAGCAGACCAAAGCGTTCTAAAGCGGCAATATGCTTCGTCGCTGTCGAACCAATCTCCAAGTCTACGCATCATGCACGACGCAATACCTCGTCTTCGGTATTTTGCTGGCGTGAATACGCCTGCAACACCGTAGCTCCATTCCGTGCTTAAGCTGTCTTCGTCTGTGCGCACCACCACAGGCTTCTTCAGTGTTTCGGCCGAGGCATATATTTCGACTCCATTAGTGAATATCCAGTACCGAATCCTGCCGTTACGTGTCAGCTCCTGGTCCTCGTTGACTATTTGTTGATCGATGTATTCCTCGACAGTAAGCTTTCCTTTCCATGACTCGCTGTTGTTGCGCCAACATGTGATCTTCTCCGCCTCTATTTGGTTGGTTGGTTGGTTGGTATATTTAACGCCGGGGCAAGGGGGAATGACCTTCCCTCGCAGACCTCCCTAGGGGTATGCGGCGTGTAGAGCAACTTTGAGGTCTTGTTACGCACCAAAGTGGAGCGTCCCATATATACGCATATGCCCAAAGGGCCAGAGCATGTTGGAAGGATGGATATCTTATCACCAGCCCATATCATCGCCATTACTCATCAGACAAGTAGTATGATCTCAGTATTAACTAACGACCCTTCGGCGATGATCTCCAGATCAGTCGAACCATGTTATCTACTCAGACTACGATCATGAGATCAGGCAGCACTGATCATGAGGTTGGGCAGCTGTGATCATAAGAGCAAGATGCCGAGGAATGAAGGTAAGCACAGCTTCGGAGAAGAGCATTGGAAGCTCAAGGCCATCACTTGCAGGAAGCCACTGAAAGGCTATGAACGATTGGCCGAGAATGAGGATCATGATATGAGGCAGACGGAATCACGCTATAAGACTAGAATGACTATTGCCGAAGTAGACTGAGTAGAAAGCCAGCACGCTTAGAAGCGGCAGCTTCAAACTTATAAGGTCGAGAAAGTCCCATGAGGACTAGGAGAACCTGGAATCTCTAAGGCAAAACCTAAAAAGATTATAGCGCTGAATATAAGCCCACTCACCCTTTCTCACAAGTGAGCTGTTTCCGGAAATAGAGGCTGAAAACAGGTTTTATAAGCTGTTTTCGAAACTTCTTTGTGGTGATTATTGTAGTCTGTAGGGTACCGAATACAGAGAGTAAGCCCTATATTCAACAGAAATAACTTGAGAGCAACTGATCCCCAACTGGCTACCTAATACTCCGAAATATAGCGTCGCAGAATGCTGAGCAGCACAACAGTATATTGCGGCCAGGAAATAGGGGGTGGATTCAGATATCGGAGAATGAATGTGATGGTGGCAGCAAACAGTGGAACTTGGTCACATCATAATGCAAGCAAAGGTACCCAGGCATAAGGACGGCGAACTTAGTGAAACATGTACCGTCATGATACTATACCTCTCACTATCCCTTGAACTACTCGGCCAGAATTGGGTACCTAATCAGGGGATAGCTCACTGTATAATGAAATATAATGATATCTACATTGTCACACATGTTATTTACTAGGACGTCCTTACAAGGACAACTACTGAAAAGGGGTTACCAAAAGGTAAAGATTGAATTCGTGAATGGTTCGTTGCATGGTGGGATCTAAGTCTAATCTAACCTTTTGATACCTAGTTGATATCTGTGTCCAACCTGAGAAGCAGCATTTCGCGTATCTAATAATCTATTTACAGTGGCATCATGAAGTTCCATCCGTATTCCTGCAGAGTTTCGAAAATGAAATGGGGGAGATAAAGGGTGAAAGGGGTGGAGAAAGGGGAAAAGAATGTCGTGAATAGAAAAGGTTACAAGAGCTCTGCTGCCCGCCAAAAAAAAAAAAAAAAGAATACTTCAACGCTTTGCTTCTCGTCGACAATGCCACTCCTCGGGCTGGGATCCCACAATGAACTCCAATTTGACGACTCGCTAGCCCTTGCATCGTCACATCATGCATAACAGTGCCCCCGGTTAATCCTAGGAGACTTGCCAATATTAGCACTCGCCCGCGCGTTTCAACTCCTTTGAATTATCCTTGTCATTATTTTAAGAGTCGAAAATAGCACCGTATGCAGGGACACCGCGTGTGGTCATGCCGTAGACGACCTTCTCCGTCACCTTGGGGTTGGAGATGATGAAGACGGCCTCGGCGTTGGATTCGTGGACGAGCTGGTACACCTCGCGGACGATGTCGGGGTATCCTCTCTCGTGGGTGTTCCAGATCACGGCGTTGGGGTCGGCTCGCCTGACCTCCGCCACGACCTGGGAGCCGTATGTCCCGTTGGGCTCCCGGGTGCTCCAGAATACACGGCGGGGGGTCATGTCGGCGAAGAGGAGCGATAGGCAAGGGCCGATGCCAGATCCGGTGGCGACGACAACGATTTGCTTGAACAGCTTTGAGGTGTAGAGGAGACCGTGGAGAGGGGCACCGCGGACCCAGAGCTTTCGCTCGTTTGGCTTCATGATCTGCTTCTTGGTCCAGTCGCCTGCGTTGCTGACGACGACGCTGAAGCCCGTGATCTTTCCGGACTCGGGGTCAGTGTCGGGGATGGTGGCAAAGGCGTGCCACTCGGTCATGGGCTTGTCGCTAATCTTGAGACCGTAGAAAGGTGCCATTCCCCGGTACTTGAAGTGGAGGCGGGTCGCGTGGTCGCTCAGCTTCTCGGGGTACACAACTTGGTGACGTAGACGAGCCCAGGAGGCGATGGTGCATGAGGTCGAGATGCAAATACACCAGAAGTTGGGTGAGTGGATAAGGACGTAGCCAAGAGACGCATCCCATTGCCTAGCAGTAACTCTGGCGGAGAAGATGTTGTGGATCCAGAAGGTTGTCAGGGCTGTCCAACCGGCGAAACGGTGGAAAGCTTCGAAGTAGTCGTGGAATCTTCGGCGAAGGTTGGGGTGGGCTGATGTTAAGATGACCATGAACATAGTTACCAAGATCCAGCTCGTAATCATGTTCACTAGCTCATCAGTCACCGGCTCGTCGATCCATTCCTTAGTGGCCAATATCGTGTACAGGATATACCATACCACTGCCGCTGTTCCCGCGCCACTGTGACCGCCACCGTAGTGGAAGACCTTAGCCAGGCGCTTTCGGATGTATAGAGGCCAAGAGTGGGGGACGCAGGTACAGATTTCATAGCAGAGGTTGACGAACTCCTCCTGGCGGAAAAGAATGCTGACCATGAGGTTGGCGGATGCGGCACTACCCACATCTCGCGAGTTAGGGTTACCCTTGGTGGTTGCCATCAAAGCAACAAAGACAGCCATGTTGACTGTGAAGATGACGCCGAATATCTTCCTATATGAAGAGGCATATTTGTCTGATGTAAGTTAGTAACGATGTTTCATATAAGCTATCTGGTAAGCTAGGGAGGGAGACCCACGGCGGACTTGTCGACTCAACTCATTTCCAAGTTGTTCCGGGAGGATTGCATGCTCGGTGATCGTCTCGACCCGCTTCTCATCGCCACCCTTGCCGACGGAGTGTAAAGACGGAGTGGTTGTCCCCGTTGAAGGCCCAGTAGACGGCAAAGTGGAGGCAATCGGTGTCGGTGCCAAGTCGTCATGACGGAAGGCACCCGCCTGTCCTTTTTCAGAATGGTTGAACGACATGGCGAAAAGAGGATAAGGATGTCTTTCTCTAGTCTTCTCGTTGTTGTTCTGTGGGGTTGGTTGGCACGAGGAATTCTAGAAGTCAAGGAAAACAGCAGGACGACAACTAGGGATATAAGTACTCGGTGAGGCAACGAGAAGTTCGGCTTCATCTATGTGCGACTAGAAAGGGATCCGTAAGATCGAAGTTACTCATCCGCAACCGATCGAACGATACAGCTTCGTCGATATCGCAAAGATCATCGACAGCCTGGTCCTACATGGCAGGACCTCCGGGCCTAGATGGGCGCGGCGTGCATCGCCAGTTTCAACGATGATGGAGTCAACCAAGTTATCAAGCTTTGTATCTTGTTTGCTTTACGAACTACCAGAAGTGGAAGTACCCCATGCCGATCCCAGTCTGTGTCGCCTCAAATCTGATCTATGAACCCACAAGCAAGCAAGCGTAGTATGCGGACATCAACCCTACGAAGATACGTGTGGGTGGCCACTAGTTGCTGCCGTTGTGGGGATCGAGGTCCCTACATTCAGGAACCGTCGAACGCAACACAGCATATCTGTGCATATCTGCACGCCACGTCGGCACATTGTAAAGAACCGGGTGTAGAGCTGCGTGGTGGTTTACTGGGACAATTAACACGCCCAGCCCTATCAAAGGTATGTTACCAGATCTCGAGTCCAAATCTAGTCATCAGGACTAAGGGAAGAGCTGCAACTTACTACAACACTTGCCCGTGATATCAACCTGCAAAAAAGATTATCGACTTATCTTATTATCGGTTAAGAAGGTCTCATATAAACAGATCTTAGTTCCCTACTAGTAACATAGCATATTACAGCAAACGAAAGAGCAGATAGAGCAGATTATTATGTAAAATATTAAGCATGTGATTGTGAGTGAAATATCTTTCACCGAGAAATCTGCGCATATTTAATATCAACTTCCAGCTCTCAGCTGGGCATAACAGCCTCGACTATGTCTGCCTGGGCAGGACCAACTTCATCGTGCGATTAAAATTGTTAGTATCATGCGGCTGTGCTCATAGGTCACATTGGCAATGGACAAGCATTAGGTAACAAGTTGGCGTGGTCACACCCTAAGCAAGCATATCCCGTTGTTGAGGCTGAGAGACGACTTTGGCAGGTAGTATCGGGTTTTTATCTCTGTGTTGTTACGAGTCTCGTTCTCATTGGCCTACTCCTAGCTCTCCCCCCATGTCTTTGCATCGACTACTAAGAGGCATACCTCCTCTATGAACCTTTACTTACTACATATTTTTATCAATTTTCCCCAAACTTCAAATGTGAGGGTTCGCCATACGTTATCTCGTGGGTTTCCAAGACTCGATATGGTTCGTTCGTTAGCGAGCCACAGATACACCTCTGGATCTACGTTCTGTCGGCATAGGATCTGAAATGGTAAAGTTGTACTAAAGGAGGTTGCAAGGAGGTTGCAGGATAGTCCAAAGGGTTCTCGAAAATGGCAGAAAATTAAAGTTGTTACGCGATAGAATCCATCGTAGGAGGTTAGAGCTTCGTAGATGTTGAGAAGTTGAAAGCTTGGCATCGCCGCCAAGGTCGCCGCTACAGGGGTTTGATAGTAAGTCACTATATCCACTACCGTTTTCACTATTGTATAACACGTATACCATAAGCCAATCTCACCTACCTAGTTCTCTTTTAAATTGGCCGGTTAGTGTTGATAGCCTCCCAGGTGTCGGCGCACTTCTATCAACTCTAGGGGCGATCATAGATCCTATCGCATCTTGAATGCCTAGGTAACCTTAAACTCAGCTTCAACCCGCGGACGGGATAATATTATGCGATCGGACTGATCAGCGCTTTCGGGACGATCGGTTCGGGGGACCTAATAACCCTTGCTTGTATGCTTAATCCTTAAACTCACCTTACTTGACCCGAAAACTTGAATACGCCGTCGTCATTGACTTACTGCATATTTACTAGACGTCTACAAAAGTGCTGTAGCCCCCCCTGGTCAATATCTACAGGAGTATACCGATCAGATTCGGGTCTTGAACATAATCCGATACGGCGACATTATTGGTGCCATTCCTTCGAGGATCTCGCATGCCCATGTGATTGGCCCACCAACGCAGCTCAGGGGGTTTCCCTCCACGACGCAATCGACTTTGCAGATTGTAACCCTTTCAACCTTATCCGATTTCTGTAGGACGTTCCATTTTCCCTCGACGTCGTGTCCAATGACATCAGGCCACCATTTGAGAAAGTCCAGACTTCAGGACCCTTATTGTTTCAATCCTGACCCTCCCTGCGATCCCCTCTCTTTCACATGCCTAGAGATAACGAGGCCCCAACGATCTCGCCTTCTTTACCAACTGAGCGGACCGTGATCACTATACTTTACTATAACCCGTGGGTCTCGCGCTCACACCTACACTGCTTACACCTGACGCTGTCGCTAGGATGTCTTGCCGTAGTAAGCTTCATTAGCACAGGCTTACAGACTACTATTCATTTTTAGGCGATCATACCCAGTTAAGATCCAGCTCCGAATATCTCTTAATCCGAATGTGGAAGCTGGGCCCAATGGAAAACCGCTTTAGGTGAAGCACTTTTTCTTGAGAATTTTGCTATCTTGATACTGCTCATTCGAGGAATTCATTCAGTTGCAAATTGAATCATTTCGCCTTCGCGGTTAGCCTTGACCAATTCCACTGACGAATTCGATGACGACTGAAGAGCACATTCTGGCGCGTGAGTACGCCATTCAACAATGACAACTAAGTACATACAATCTTTCGCATCATGGCAAATCGAAGCTATATGTTAGACGAAGTTATTGGATGCACAGTGAGTTTCGCCACATCAGTACACGACATACCATCTCCTGTATCGCCTGATCTTTGCCATCGAGCAATTTATGAAAACCTATGAAAAGGTACTTGTTAAGGTGTTATCCATACTGTTCATATTTGTGATTGCAGGAGGCTAGCAAAGCTAAGAGTATATAGAATTCTCCTTATTAGTCTCCTTGAAAAAAATCGACATAAAGCTAAATTTAAAGGTTAGTATTTTTCTCCTCAATTATCATAGGGTATGACATGTGCTATCACAGTAACCTCCTTTTGACAAAAGACGAGGTGACTCTAATAACTAACGTTAGGACATCCTGTATATGGACTCATGGAGGCAAAAAAAAACATTTCAAATAAACATGTACAGTTCACTAATCTCATTTCTTCAAGGTTGGATAACATTTAGTAGGATTGCCGAGGTACCTAATGTTCGACATCATCAAAGTTGATCCTGACGTCGGCCTCGCGGAGTTGAAGCCTTGTTTGAGACCAGTTCAGCTAACGGCGTAGCGGGCATGCCGTCAGATCTACTGTCCCTATTTGTCGACTGCGTCAAGAAATCTTCTCATGTCTGAGCCTAGTAATGGCTGCGGGTTGAACGTTTAAAGCATAGGAAGTATCAGACTTGCGGAACGTATGAAATGTCTTGGTGCCACTTGACACGGGTATAGAGGTGTTGTCAGTATATTATAATGCATAGAAGAGAACCGATGCAATTGCGTTTGATGTATCACGGCATGCCTCTCCCAGCATCATGGGACAAGCTATTTGATGCAACATGCGCAGAAGGGTTTGCCTTGTTCGTCCAGGATGCATCGGAATCTATGGATACTTCACATGTAGCAGTGGATAAGGTATAAAGATACCTAATGATTGAAAACTCGCATCGGATTAATTAACGGAAGTGGGGAGTGAGAAGGTATCGAGAGGTTGTCGTATCTTGAGGGATTTGCCGTTGTGTTTGCACCTTGAGTAGGTTTTTAATAGCCACTTTTATGAGCTATTTTGAGTACTTTCATTATGATTTATTTTTTTCACTTTCAAGGTGATCGTTATTCTAAATTCTAACGGCAAGTCCACTTCACCTCTATCAAGCATCTAGTTCGGACCCGATGTTTGGTTCAACAATGCTCACATGCTGTCAAGGGTTCGTGATAATTTAACCTGACAACATGTAAATGAGGCGAACCAGTTCAGTTACTAGACTTGATCTCAATGAAGGGTATGGTGTATAAAGTTAAAACTATTGTCTGTATTCAGTTGTGCGTCTGGCTACATGAGTGATGGATAAAGTCCTTGAGTATGTCGCTTTCCGAATATGCTCCATCGCCTTATGCTCGGGATCTTAAACTTATTAAAGAGTTTGCTAAGAGCATGATCGTTGTTTCGCATTATTTGGCCTTTCTCTGTTTGAAACAGTATACTGCCCTACCAGGCCTACGCGCGGCGTTGCTCCTCTGCGATCTAGGTCGACTTCTTCTTTTCTCGTGTTATGAGGGCGATATTCAAGGATCCCCAAATCAATAAAAATTCGGTTACTTCGACCCCCAGATAGACAACGATCGCCGACCTTCTGAGGAACCCTTTTTAGAAAGAAAAAATCAAAGTTCTTGTTGAACTGCATCAAGTGGACTTTCTTCTTTTAGGTGTCAAGATACCCGTCTCTTGGTTGGTGTTCCACTAATATCAGGAGCAAAATTGTCGTCGTGTTATTGCCGGGTTCATGATGCTTTTCACATAACGAGTCCATTGCTTGTAATTGTGCCTCCGAACACTGCCTCGTGAGTGCTTTCTACCTCCTGTCTTATATCCTCCAACTCCTTTCCTTGTTGCTTCAGATGTTTCTAACCCAGCCTTTCCATCGCTGGTGACCATCCTTCAGACAATAAAACAAGGGCATCCGGGGGCGCCCCGCCGCCGCAATGTTGGGATCGCTAGGGTTTATGCAGCGGTCACAGGTCAACCGATACTCATCGAGATGCAAATGTAGGCTCCTATCATCGGTGTCGCTAGTATCGGCGTTATGAGGACGATCTCTAGCCGTGAGTCGGTGAAATCTTGTTTTTGCCTTGTTGTTCTCTCTCCCTCTAGATTCCGATGCGATTTCTCGGAGAATTTTGGGCGACAGGCTTTTATTAACTTAGTCAACACACTGAACGAATTGTTCCGTGAAGCTTGCTGTAGATTGAGTTTGAGTTTGGCTGTAGTATTTCTAATTGATTTTGAAGTCTTCGAGGTGTTCTCATCATGGTCTCGTGGCTTTGGAATATGAGAAGGCCAAAAGATGGGGTAATCCGAATGAGGTTGCTACAACACAACGTCTCTCTCATTGCTGGACACGATGATGGGACATGATGATGGTAGGTGCCTTCGTGACGCGGCTCAGTGATTACACCCACTCGATTTAGAAATATTCCGTCATAATAGTTGAAACCAAGTTCCGGAAGTCCGCCAAACTTTTGACTTTCCGAATGCGAGAAGACACCGTACACTTCTTAGCTGAACATCGTTACTCCAGTTGTGGGAGAAACTAGAAAAATGTGTTGAAGGAGCTTAAATTGAGTTATGATGTCTTATGTTATGTTGTTTGTTTGTTTGTTTGTGGCAATAGGCCTAGATTTATGAAATTGCCTGAAACTGTAAATTACACATAGGATCCCGTGTAGAAAAGAGAGAAAATATAGAATGAAGTTTTATTTATCATCTAGGGGTACTTAGGGTATTTATACTGAAGGTCAGGTTGGAATAAGGTTCACCAGATTCCCAGCTGCGAGCGTGCGCCGTTCATTGGTTTGTAAAAGTGTAAAAGATTTGAACCATTGCTCCGGTTAATAAACTCAGCGCTATTGTGCACCCCTTGGGACGGGGGTGCCTACTGTTTTTATAACAAAAAAATCCCCTCATTCAACAACAAAAGCTACAACAAAACTAAGACAATGGCTAATCATTTTAACTTTAAAAAACAAGTAAATAAAAGCAGTCAATGAATCATTAATAATTGCCTCTGTTACTCA
Source organism: Jackrogersella minutella (assembly GCA_022578535.1). Lineage (NCBI taxonomy): Eukaryota > Fungi > Ascomycota > Sordariomycetes > Xylariales > Hypoxylaceae > Jackrogersella > Jackrogersella minutella. The sequence goes on from MU388380.1 coordinate 10,210, forward strand.
CTTGTTTTTTAAAGTGTTGTTTGTGTAATTTGTGTAATATTAGTGGTGACGCCACTTTCCAAACGTCCGACCAGCCCCTAGCCCCTATTACTGCTACCCTAAAATGCGAAATAGAGATCCCTGAAGTTTCAACTCACAAATTCTTACATACCAGCATATCTACCTAGGTAGGTATGTAGTAGCAATTATTTGGTATTGGGATGCTTGTTGATGAAAAGGTCATCCCATTCAATGAGAGCTGAACCAACCAAAGCATTTCATTTACTCCTTGCTAAAGCGCTAATGATCTTCTAATAATCTTGGAAGTTTGCTCATTCTTTCTTAGGTTAACAATGATAATGCGGCCGCGGGGCTGTGTCGCGAGGCATCAACGATGGCGATGCCAAGTTCAATTCAGCGCTTATGGGTAGAGAACGAATAGACTACTGGATTGTCCTTTCTTCTTCTTTAAATATCAGTCTATCAATATACTCATCGATATTATTGTTCATCTCTAAGGCGAATCATCATTTCCGTGTCACCCAAGTATGGATATTGACAAAAAGACATTGTGGTCTTCACGCTTCTCTTTCCTTCGCACCAAAAGAGCAATATTCGCCTTGATCTCGTTGGTAATTATCTCAGTAGTATTAATCGGCAAGTTATACCACTTCGATCAGTTTATTCATGTACCTTTTGCTAACGTTTATTGACCTCAGCTCTCGGCGCGACACACGTACTTCGACCCGATAACAACAGCGACGACAGCAGTGGCCATAGTAGTGCTACCCAGCAACCGAACGATGATGACCAGCAACAAGGCGACACCAACGTCACATCGGATGGTATTCTGACTGCATTAGGCGATTGGAGGCCGAATAATTCGAGTACGATTGCTGACGGCACGCCACTTCGCATCATGTCGCTCGGTGCCTCGCTAGTTCGAGGAGAGTTCTCGACCGGTGACGTCGGGTTTCGCAAGACGATGCGAGATGAATTGGTCGGACTTGGTGTTCCTGTCAATATGGTCGGCTCCCAGCGATTCGGTAACATGCTCGACAACGATCTCGAGGCCTACGGCGGCAATCGCATTAGCCAGATCCACGATCATGCAACACAAATCGTACCGCAACTACAACCCAACGTGTTTTTGATCCAAGTGGGAACAAACAATGTCCTCCAAGATCGAGATGTCAACAAGACAGGTGCAGATATGGAGGACTTTGTCAATTACTTGCTAGAGGCCTCACCCCGGTCTACTGTGGTATTCAGCACATGCCTGACCAATACGGTTCCGGATTGTGAGCCCAAAATCTTGGACGTCAACCAGCAGTTTCGTGAGCTCATCAAGAAGTACGAATCGAAACCTGTATTGTTGGCCGAGATGCATCCTAGCGGAGGATTCCCTGACCGACCGCAGGCTGCAGACATTGGACCTGACGGCACGCACCCCACGGATTATGGCTATGAGCTGATGGGACATATCTTCACGAAAGGTATCCAGGAGGCAGACAGAAAGGGATACCTTCAATGGCCAGTGGAAAATGGGTTAAAGAAGGATGGAGACGCTGGACGAGCATCAGCGACCATAACGACAGAAGAATTACCACCTGCGACTTCAACCAGTACCACGAGAGCTACGACGACGAGTACCATGATGTCTGTCCGATGAATGCTAGGTTCGAAAACCCGATATGTAGCGTTCTAACTCCATCACGTGCGCAGCAACGCCCGTGACTCATCTGGTAGGTAGTCGTCTACCTGCTGTATTAGCATTGACCATTTGATTGAGTTGTGCATATGCACCACAATGCAATGGTAGAAATGGCAACGAATACCGGAGATCTACGATAGTTAAAAGCTTGGCTAAGCAGATCTTCAGATCCCCAGGTTCTACGTCGATTCGATTCGAGTCGGCTAGATTTGCCTCTGAAAGGCAGGCTAAAGGTGTCGCAAACCCGTATGCGCACAAGAGGCTGCAGTACACAGCGTCGCATCGCAAAAGAGAGACCAGGATCTTAAAACGAGATGCCTGCCTTTTTAGTGATTACCTAGCCTAGGTTGACGATTTTGCATGTCTATTTTTCACAATTTCACTCTCAAAGAATCAATCACGTTGAATAGATGAATTGAATCTAGCAATCTAGTCTATTTATCACTTAAAGTTACCTAATATTTTATCCTCAATTATCGTGAATACAGAAACCATATCCAGTCCTTCACATAGGTTGGTCGTTGTCCGAGCGCTAATACAACCCCCTGTTAACCGATCTCCTAAACGAGATATCTCAGACTTGAGTCGAAACAACTTCGGTTACAACTACTACTGCTGTATGAAGGCCATGATATGGGGTCACTACCCTAGGCAGTTCTAGTGAATTTCCAATGATTCTCGATCTCATAAAATTGAATCCTCGTACTGATCCTCATGATCTTCAACTTCTCTTCTCTAATATTGCATTCTTTTTGTTTTCTTCTAACGCCAATTTTCATTTCTTAACTCCCCGTGTAGATCATGATGGAGTCTCAAAGCGCCAAGTACGCAAATTTGCAGCATGTCGATGACCGCGACGACTCGAGGTCTAGCACCGAGGTCGAGGATTCTTTAATGGGCGACGAGAAGCAGTGGCACGATGTAGAATTGAACAGACCAGGGAATCGGACAAGAACAAGCAGAGTCGTCGCAGCTCTCAAGTCTACAAGATGGATGATTGATACCAGCTTATTATTGATCATTCTTGCATTGTTGGTTCGAGACCAATGGAGCAAACCTGCAGCTGAAGAGAAAGAAGTTAACAACCCGTGGCAATTCGGCCAAGATATGACAGGAGTTGGTCCTAGGTGTATGCATAAGTTCAAAATATGGATAAATCCGAAGTCAGGTCTAACGGTGATATTAGTTACATCAAGGATCACGACGTTCGAGAGAGATGAGTCGTACGCACCCAATAACACGGCCGAATTCTTCTCAAACGAGACACTACAAAGATGGAATGACTTGATGCCAAGTAAGCCGCTATGTATTATTGCCCGACTAGAACAAATTGCTGACTATTAAACAGAGGGTATGGGGTTCGTCTGGGTGAACGATACTCAACAGTACCATGACCTTCCCACCCCGATCATGTGGCCAGAGAAGACCGTCTTCACCACATCTGCTACTCACCAACTGCACTGCCTCGTAAGTTTGCATCTCACTCCTGTCTCATACCAGCATATCCGTAGCAGGTATGACTAATAAAAACGGCAACAGTTCGCCATCGCCCAGACCTACTCGGGCCTAACCTCTGGCCACGAGATACCTGACGACCACCACTGGCACATGATTCACTGCTTCGATTACATGAGACAAGCTATTATGTGCAGCTCCGACATGGCCTTGGAAGGCCTCGAGACGACGTTCCCAGATCACAATGGAGGCTCTGATGGTTGGGACTCCAAGCACGGCAAGTCTTCGCACCTAATCCAGCATTTCATGAATACTAATCATTCATATAGTGTGCCGAGATTGGAGCCAAGTCAAGTCATATCTCGAAAGTGTCCGGGCATACGATGACCAGTTAATCTACTGATGCGATGATTTACTCAAAGGAACGCTTAGCAACTGGAGTTTGGCGTCTTGCGCTGAATTGAGTCTTTTATATATATTACTTTATGCACATACACATATGCCGTTATTAGGAACTTGGCGTCCTCGGCTGACGACAATTGATCTTGTTGGCAGATTCTGGTTTAAAATAAGCTCCTATTTGATCATCATATGATGCTTCTAATACAACAGAAACGTGACATGAAATTCAAGATTGAACATACCTAACCTAGGTGGATTGGTTCTTGGATAGTGGTCGAGTTGCATTCGACCTCGACCATCTGCCGAGATGAATACTAACCCGAATACTTACCGGTAGGTAGATGCCCGTCATAGTTGATCACGACATCTGTGAAGAGAAATCATCCATGTATTGCTTCAAATCCACCGCAATGCTCTCCGTTTTCTTCTTGTCCTCCTCTCTGCTCTTTTGCTCTGCGATGGCACGCTTCTCTTCGTCCTGTTTTCTCCGCTCTTGCTCAGCTGCGGCTTCCTGGGGGTAGCAAGTCGGGCATGTGGCGTCGATGACGGGATGGATGGGATGGCCGGACCTCGTCTTGATGCTATTGGTGACATGTACCGGATGATACGTGTTAGCGTATAGCCCAAGCTTCGCCTTCGTGCAGATTTGATAAGAAGTCAAATTGTGCCGGCTACTTGATGGCAACTTACATCTCTTGTAGTCTTCTACTTCGCACGTACACATTTTCACTCGTCTTAGAGGTACTTCGAGATGATTTCTGTCTCTAAGGGATCGAGGCCTGCTCGTCGTAGTAAATGTGTGTATTGGTCGTAGAAAATTTAAGAGAAGCAAATCAAGAACTTACCAGTGGCTAGGTAATGGTAGGCAGCTGATAGATAGATCATGGCTGGTTATGTATAACAGCTCGCTGGAATATATACTCTTCGAAAACCTTCGTCTTTCAGCAACAATCGCAATAATGATAAACAAGGGTATTGTACTTGAACGCTTTGTATAATTATCGATGATATGCACATTCCTTGACGAAGGCCACAAGGTCGTTGTTTGATACCGCATTTCCTGGACAAGAACAGACACAAAGGAACTCCGATCAAGTGAATCTGACTCAAAAAATCGAGAAGCAACCAATTCAACTCTCGAGCCAATGATAAGGCAGGTAGTGAACATCCATATTAACGGAAATGAAAAGAAGGCCTACCTACTAAGAAGGCAATAGGAGAATCGCATTTACATGAGCTATCTTTAGACTTCCTTACGAGGTACAGCGTTCAGTACCTAACTCAGTTCGACATGTGCTTATACCCCTGTTAGCTCGCCAAGCCGGAACGAATTCCGTCACATCATACACTACCTCTCTAGATATATGTTTCTCTAGAATGGGGGAACATAGGTAAAATAGTTCAGACATCGTATGGAAGTGTATGCTCTTGTCAGTGTACATGCTTGTGAGTGAGAAGTAGATCATGACTCTTCAACTTGATAGCCATTATGGAACGTGGCGATAAGTAATAACATGAGGCTCGGTAATAAAGTAAGAGAAACGTCGCCGGTATACCAAACGGCCAGAACTATAAGTTTCTAATAGTTGCTCTGTGCCTTCTAATATCAATGACTGTTGATAACCATCTTTCTTACCCAACCTTTAAACATCCCTTTGAAGTAGGCAGTCCACCAAATCGGATGATTACGTAATATTCAATATCATTTGGTATTATCACAGTCGTCTTTCAAATATAATTCTTATTCATATGTTAGTACCTAGTATGTATATTAGTTGGTCGGTCGGTTGGGTGTACTTCAAAGCTTACTTGGAGTTCTTTCAATCCTTTTCAGTTTCATAACAGACAACCCCCCGTCCCCGCTCTTCCTGTCTTGTTTGGGTAACGACATTTCGCTTTGTTCAAAGCAACATAGCCCGTGATGTCTCCCAGTAAGCGCCGCCCTAGCATATCCATATACATTATCATCTGTGAAGGTTGCTAACACTTGTAGTTATTGCCAACCCTGAAGCGATCCCGCCAGGGGTCGAGTGGCCTCCTAAAGCCGATCTTCGAAAGGATGTCTGCAGGCCATTGCCAAAGATTGCTCCCGGCACGGTTAGTCCGTCTGCAGTGTCCGGCGATGTGGCTAACACTCAGGCTAAGGCTGTCGTGGGTGCCTTCAGCGAAGCTTTGCTCAGCAATGATGCCAAGAAGTTAGCCATCTGCTTCTAGTCGGAAAAGGCATTCTGAAGAGATATCGTCGCTTTCACCAGCCACCTGCGCACTTTTTCGATGCCTAGCACCGTAGCTGCGGCTTTGCTACATTTGAAGGATCTTCGGGGCGTTGACGGCAATGTTCAATTAGTCAGAGACGCCCACTTTGCTGTGATGAGCCCGGTAATGGTAAGCACTGCAACCCCTTCATCACTAGCTTGGAAGTTTTATTCATCACCCTGAAGATGTTTATCGACTGTGGAATATCATTCACTACGATCTCCCCTGCATTAAGCTGCATGGGTAAGATGGTCCTTCTGCCCGTGAAAAGCGATGCGGCGGCGGGATTTCCTGGAAAATACCTAGGTATGGATTCTCTCAACCTGGGTTGAGAATTTAGTCCAGCAACTGGAAGATGTGAATCTGTTGTCGTCTCCTAGTAGGAACATCGATGATCTTTCTACTGTCGAGACTGACGTCTTCATCATCGGTGCCGGATCCTCGTGAGTCGTACCTTACCTTCATCTTGAGTAGTCGCTCACCATTCATAGCGGCCCTATGCCTGCAGCACGACTCAAAGCTCTAGGCGTCGAAAGCGTGCTTATTGATCGCTACTCCCAACTCGGTGATAACTAGGCTCAACGGTACGATAGTCTCAGGTTCCACGTGCCGACTTCCAATTGCGAGATGCCCTATGCATGTAAGTTCATATTCTGGTCACATTTGTGTTGGCCGCATTGTTGGTAAGACAACAAAAAAGAAGAGTCCTTATCGGCTCACTCAACACGATGTGGCGGAAGATTTACGCCAATACGCCACAAATTTCCATCTCAATGTCATTCTGTCAACGACTATACATTCGACTTCCTACAACTCCTCAGAGAAGAAGTGGACGATCAAGCTTAAGACCGCGGATGGAGGTCAGGGGAAGACCATCATAAGCAAACAGTTTGTTCAAGCCACTGGAATTGGGTGTCAGAAACCATATCTCCCACTGCTGGAAGATGAGCATCTGTTCGAGGGTCTTAGCGTCCACTCCGCACATTTTCGCAATGCAAGGTCTCTATCCGAGCAGGGGATCAAATCTGTCGTTGTCATCAGCTCAGCCAATACTGCATTCGACGTTATGCAGGAGTGCTATAATGCAGGCCTGAAAACGACAATGGTGGCCCGATCCCCAACCTACATTTTCCCTTATGAATACGTGATGGATCCCCACGGCATTGGTGCTTATGATAACATGCCTCTTGACGTAGCTGATCGGCTGTTGAAGACTTTCCCACTGGCCCTTGATGGGCAATTCTCACACGGGCCGTTGGCCCATCTCGCGTCCCAGGAACCGTAAGTTCAGTTCAAAGATATCCTCCCGCTAAATCTTCATTGACTTGTTACACAGTGACCGCTATCTGGCTCTCGCCCAAGCAGGATTCCCTGTTCTTGACAGTAGGGACCCGTCTGCGGATGTCCAACATCACCTAGCCGAACGCGGCGGTGGACACTACATCGACGTGGGCGGTATCAAGCTTATTTCCGAGGGCAATGTAGCCGTTCGCGGGCGTGTCGGACCCGTAGGGTACACCAAAACCAGATTGCGCCTTTCCGACGGCAGTGTTCTCGATGCCAATGCGGTTATTTGGTGCACCGGGTTTGCTGACAAAGATGTTCGCGCGATGGCGTCGGAAGTGCTCGGTATGGTGGAGCCCGATGCAACAAACGATAATAACGTTCTCGGTCCCAAGGATATCGCAGCACGACTAGACGCCTCATGGGGAGTAGACGCCGAGGGAGAGGTTCGTGGGGTGTGGAAACATCACTTACGTATGGAGAATTACTGGACGATCGGGGGTGTCATCCAACAGCAACGTTGGTGGTCGCGGCTGATGGTCCAACAGATCAAGCTGGCTCTGGAGGGAAGTTTGCCTCCTGCCTATTGGGACACACCCCATTCATAGTGAAGGGTGATAGCATAAAAAAAGACAAGTGTAGACTTCTTTCTCATCAGACTACTGAAAGTAAGATGAGGTAAAATCGTTGCGGGTTGCGCCACAACTTATTAGAAAGCAACTGATAGAATAAATGTGCCTTCCGCCATTAATAAGCCCGTCAGCTCACATGTAGAAATTAAAATCTTACGCTTCTCGTCACAATATTATGAGAACATTGAAGAAATCAATTCCGCCACGTCCTTTCCAAGCAGCGAAAACCCATTATATCTCACTAAAGCCAAAGAAGAGCGTTTTTACTTCAGCAAGTCCACGAAGACGAAGACGAATTCGACTGGAGACACGGCCGACGCCAAAGTGATGAAGTTGGCGGCTTCGGGGTAACTGTTACAAATCGCAGGATCTTGTCAAAGGGGGTACGGTGTTACCGCCATACTGATAAGGCTGGACTGGTAGGTTGCGCGGTATAGTAAAACACCTGCATAGATGTATGTAGATAATAAGATGAATAGATTAAAAAGAACAATGAAAGAATGGAAGTGTCTAACACTAAAATAAGCGCTATCCCTAACAATAACCTACCTATGTAGGTACATAGGTGCGAGTGAGTATTACGCGGTTAAGACAAGTCTTATTGTACCTAGGTATTTACGTAATGGATTTATCCTCATGTGCAAGTGAAGTAACCGTCCGGCGCCGTAACGGTTAACCATGGACATTATATCCGTTGAACCGTTGAACCGTTAAATCATTATAACGTGATAATGTCAATAATTCTACCTACATGGTAAGTATATAAATATTCATACTTGTTACATAATCAAGTTGATTTTAAATAAATCGTCATAATTCTCACAGGTTACTAAATAATATCATCTAAACATTATGCGTTGTACATATAAATATTTACAGTTTTGATTTTTGGAATGGTTTAACGGTTTTACGGATATAACGTTACGGACAGCCTTACAAGTCACATAACACGAAGAGATGCGCCACAATTTAAACGCGGAATTTTGGCCGATGTATCTGGGACGTCAAAGAATTTCTGGCCTGAACCCTGGAACATCTTGAACTAATAATTCATCATCCGACTACCGACGAAACATCCAAGGAAAGGGAAAATAATAATAAAAAATTAAAAACGTCACTTCTTTTTTTTTTCCTCACTTCAGAAAAAGGAACTATTTCCTTTTATGAATAATCGATTCACGAATTTCCAATCTTTGCATTGAGAATTCTTTATCGCGTCGTCATTCGAAAGTGTCCTACCCTATTTCTACTTGGTCCAGGTAGCTTGACTGTGTCGCCTCCCTTTCTTCCCTGGTTCCCCGGTGTGACCGTGTGAGGGAAAAATAAAGCAATAAGAAGGGAATGGTGAAGCAAAGATGCAATGTCGTATCCACCGGCCAAGCGACATCGATCTAACACGTCGCGAGATTCCGCCAACGGCGTCTCACAGACCGCAGCTCCTGCCCTGCGACATCACCAAGTCAACCCAGGACTTAATCTATACTCGCCTACTGGATACGACAATGGCGGCTACTCTCTACAACCCACCACCCGCCAAACTGTCGCGTACAACCCATACTCTCCCGGTCCGGTGACCAATTCCGCCGGCGGATATACCGGAACCTACCAGACTTCACCAGCAGGTTACGGTCCTGGCCCCTATAGCCCCCAACAGCAAGCCGCCAGTTTCGCCGCACACTACTCTCAGGCACCCCCAACTGGACACATGGCATCTCATGCTACACATTATACACAAGCAGGCGTGAATGGAATTCGCAATGGGAACTTTGCGGAAACACAAGCTCAGACGCAGACGCAGACGCTCTTACAAGGACAGTCACCACAGCCGGGAGCAGGTGGAACGTATTCCCCTGTACCGACGAATCACCATGTCACAAGTTATAACCAACAACCACGTACCAATCCGCCGACGTCAACGATAGCACAGCATCAGCAGCATCCTCTGTCGCAGTACGGAGAACCTTATACCTCCCAACCAACAGCACATGCCGCGTCGTATCACGCCACTGCCAATTCCTATTCAGATCCCTCTACTCTGAACTCCCATTTTAGTCCCGCCCATCTACCAAGTCCGGCTCATTTACACAGCCCAGCCCCCTTATCGACTCCCGCACATCATACCGGGAATGGTAACACACCAGAAGACGACTTCCCCGAGGACGATATCGATGACGATGAAGATGCACAATGTGAGACGGCGGACGAATCAACAGAGGTAATGCGAAAACCCCGCATAAATGTCCTCGTAACTGGGGAGCATCAAGAGCGAATTGAAAGAAATATAGAATGCTAATCTTTATCCTTATCTGTAGGTATATACCAACCCCGATCTTTCGAAAACCTCCGTGCCGTCCATACCGTCTGTCCCTACACCACCGATCGAGTCGTCAGCTAGGGGCGGCCAAAGATTTAAGAAGTGTACTTGCAAGACGGGTCGGGGCGACAAGAAAGCATGTGTGTTTTGTGTGTGTAGCAAGCAAGGTCTCGGTTGCAACCCGACCTGTTCGTGCGGCGACGCGTGTGCGAACCCCTTCGCGGACCTGACCCAGTTCTTCGGCTCGCCACCCGCATTCCCCAAGCCCTGTGGCGCCAATGCTTGCTTTGCCACCTGGCTCTGCAACCAGCCGAACGTCGACGAGCTAGATATGGAACTCATAATAGACATCTTGCTATACGACGACACATCGTGGGCGACCATACGAGAGTACACCGAGCCGTTCAAGAAGTGGGAGGAGAGCTGGAAAAGGGCTCGCGGTGGGAAGAGGAAGAAGAACCGCGAGGAGCGCGAGCGCCTCGAGTTCGAACTGCTCCGCGGCGCTTTGGGCAACTGCAACCAGAACGAGTTCTACGGCCACTGGTACAGCTTCTGCCGCGGCGGCTGGGTGCTCACCGACCACTGGGACCATTGCCAGGAATGCCGTCTCTGCAAGCCCACCTCGGAATGGCATTGCGACAAGCATAACCAGTGCACGACAGATCGCATCTGCCCCGACTGCGCGTCTGCCGCACCGTACGCGGGAATGTTGACGTCGTATCCGGATCCCAGCAATTAAATCGGGATAAACCCTATTCGTGGAAGGTGAAAAAAAAAACGGGATGACAAATTTTTCTTACTATCGTCATAATGGACGTCTCGGAAGGATGAGATATCGGAATAGACAACGTACGTTGAGGGAGTGGAACACACGACGGGTGTCTTACAACTTGACATATATATACATATATATACCAACTTGCATCGGCAGCGAGCGTGCGCGTGTCGGCATATCGGAAAACAGACGAAGGCTTTTTTACATAGCAAGCAAGATCGGCCACTTAGGGGCATGCACAAGTACTAGAGGGGACAACTATTTATAACTGAAAGAGAGAGCTTAGGGCCAGACCCTTCGTTGCTTTCATCTATCAAACGATGATTTATATTGAAATTTCGAGGTTGCCGTGATGAAGTGATCCGTGATGAAGTGATCCGTGATGAAGTGATCCGTCATGGTTTTTTATGATGCTAGAGCCAAAAAAAATTTTGTTGTAACTGGGTACGATGTAGGGCCTTATTCAGGGTGTAGAGAACATAGATTTGAGGCGGATTTTGTAAATAACTTGATGAGAAAGTGGAGTGTGCAATAGGCAGCGGTCTGCACTGTTATTTCTGGTAATTTCAAGCAGCAATGGTTTCATTGTAGAGGCTTTCTGTGGTAGTGCCTCTCTAAGTATGTACTCTAACCTTGTATCCCCCGAATCACAATACAGCCCTCGACCTGGCAATAGACATGCCATGTTGCCGGTGAGAGTCAAGAGATGATAACGCCAAAAAGAAGTTCCGCCTGAACAACGCCTATAGAAAACAGGGTTGCCCGTGTTCCGTTCTAAGAATTGCCCTAGGTGAATAGGGGCATGTGCAGGCAACGTTTGAAACCACATCCATCGCCTTGTTCGTCATTGACTAGGTTAACCCGCTGTCCTATTCGTCGTAGATATTGTCATCACTGCCGCAGCGATTAGTTAGGTATCTCCCCGAAAATCCGGTATCCTGGAATGACTTACAACTTCTCGGCAAACTTTTCCACTCCATCGGCATCGCGATTCACGAACACGCTGACGCTCGTCTGGCCGCAAACGAAGACGCCGAACCCGTCGTCTCCGATCGTGACTTCGCGGTCGCTCCAGCCGAGAACGTCGGTCCACACCTCGCCGGCGTGCATCTCGCCGACGTGCATGCGCTTCTCTCCGGGACCGGCGTTGCTCATGACGACGGCGCAGCCGTAGCCCCTGTCCCACGTCCCGCAACGCACCCACCCCAGACACGTGGCGTAGTCGAAGTAGTCGACTTGCTTCCCGTAGGAGAATAGCTTGCGGGCTAGAGCCAGCTTGGGTAAAGCGCCTCCGCAGGATGGGGGGAAGGGGTGCTCGCCCTTTATGCCGTATAGATCGCCGTACCAGAGACAAGGGTAGCCTTTGTCACGGAGGAGGATGAGGGCGTAGGCAAGTGGTTTGAACCACCCCTCTATAGGAGCTTCGAGGGCTTGGTAAGGTTGGGTGTCGTGGTTCATCACTAAGGTCTGAGCATGCCTGTTAGCAACTTCAGTAGTCCGCAACAACTCCGATAAGACTTACCACAGCGTTTACCGGCATCACAGATACCAGTGTCTCGTCGAATACCTTCCGGAGGTCGGCGCCGGAAGCCTTGCTCATCTGGCTAAAGTTGTACACCAGCGGCGCGTCGAAAAGCGAGAATTTCCGACCCATGCGGTCCAGATACCTCGTCATGTCATCTAGGCTGTCCTTCCAAAACTCGCCCACGAAGAACCAGCCCTGCCCGTACTTCTCGTCGAGCATCGTGATGAACTTGCGGAGAAATTCCTCGCTGTAGTGCTTGATGGCGTCAAATCGGATGCCTGTGAGGGGTATGTTTTGCGCCAACCACTTGCCCCACGCAAGCACGTCTTCTTCGACTTCGGGGTGCGAATAATCCAAGTCGGATCCCATGAGGAAATCGCTACAGCTCACGTTAGTATTGCGTCGTTTTGGTCGAGAGTAGTGGTAAATACTAGTTGCCCTTCTCGGCGTCTACGTCGCCATCCTCGGCCCAGCCCTGCGACTTATCACCGGTGATCTTGTAGATGGCCGTCTTGTCGTTCTTGGCGTTGTAGTCGACGCCGCTGAAGTGGTACCAATGGTATTTCATCTTGCTATATTTACCGCCGCGTCCCGGGAAGTCAAAGCCGACCCAGGCTTCAATCTCGTACTTGTCGCTGGTTTCCTCGTTACGGTCATCCGGGTCGACTTCCACAGCTAGGCACTTCTCCTTGCGATCGGCGGCGAACTTATGGTTCAACACGGCGTCGAAGTACAAGCCAACCCCGTTATTCTTAGCCGTGTCGCAGAGCTTCATCAGCTCATCTTTATTGCCCCATTTGGTCGCGACAGACCCTTTCTGGTCGAACTCGCCCAGGTCGTAGAGGTCGTATATGTCGTATCCGTTTCCGTGGCTAGACGAGGCTTTGCATCTACGCTCGGGAGCAATATTAGACCAAGCAGCACATGCACGCGATCGCTCGCCAGGAGTCCCGGAACAACTGACGCTGGGGGGATCCAAATATTGTCTATTCCCCAAGCCTTTAGCTGAGGAACATGCTTCTCCAGCCGCACCCAATGTTTCTGATCGGCGGGGACATACCACTCGAAGCCTTGTAACATGGTCATGTTCTCCGGTGTGGGTTCCTGTTCGTCTGCCATCTTGAGTGGTTGACTATGGTATTATGCTGCGGATGTAAGTTAGGGCGTGACAGTGGGAATAATGAAAGTAGCTAGGGGGGAGGATATATGTATGTTCCTATGTGTGGATCTAGGTATATATATGTATGTAGTGATAAAACAGCAAGCCACGATAAAATTTATGTAGGAGTTCTAAAAGTTCCAAGGCTATTTACCAGGTAGGTACATGTAGGTAGTTGCCCTAGTAGTTACTTAGATACTATGTTATATCGTAGATCGTAGATATGTATGTTCGATCTATCCGTCCCATGTCAAAATCCGGAATGGACCGAAAGCTTGAAGAGCCTGGCGCTTGGTAACACGGGGATCTGTAACCCATGCTCATAATGACGCCTACGATTTGCTTCCTAAAGTCTCCGCTGGGGTACATCCTTAGATTTTTATATGTACAAATCTAGGTCTAGGCCTGGTAGGTGGACAGGGTGGAGTCTTTGGGGTAGGGCTTTATATGCGTTACTGGGTACCTACATGGTACCTAGGCCCTAGGGTGTTTATGTGACACATGTGCACACATGCATACCGCCGTACGCTAAAGAGATCTCGCATAGATGTAACTCAAATGGGAAAGGAAAATAATTACATTGGATGTAGGAATAAAATAACGTAAGTAGAAGCGGTGAACATGACGTCAATAGATGGAATATTACCCGACCCCTTTATTAGTATCTATTTCTCTACAGTACTACACAACATAGAATATTCACAATCCGTATTTACCTAGTTAATATACTTAGGTATGTAGGTTATGAGAAGTTGACCTCCTTTCGGGCTGACCGTTGCCTCGGGTCCTTTCGTGGGCCAACAGTGTAGTTATAAGCCCCGTTTCGATGGTCATTGTTGGTTCACTTGCATACTTTTGTGACCAATGAGGGGGGTTCCTCCATCAACAGTAGTCTTCATCGTAATTTAAACGGGTATAGTTTTAGGGCTCGATGGTGCATTATTAATGACAAGAGGCATTTTAAACAAATAGTTATAGGACATATCTAGGACATAGGAGGAATATCTCTCACGTACGTCGGTCTTCGACAAATAATGTACTTCCCTAGGTAAGAATACCCCTGACCAACATAGATAGAATAAGGTCTCAAGTGTAAAAACTATCTAAGTATGTTTATACCTGGTACATCTTGGGCACCCATCCGAGGTGGACTGTTCAAGAATGTAACTAATACTGCCCAGGCAGGTACTAGAAATTCAGAAATTGGCGGTCAGATTCACTTGCTCACGTTGTATCATCACCACCTAACCACATATTCATAGCAGTAGGAATGTGTTAGCTACAGCCAACACTTTCACGTTGATATGGTAGCGTTCAATAAGGATGCTAGCCCCCAAGGGATGTGGACTCGGATAGATGAAGGTTGCACGCATTACATCTCCATGTTACATAAATAGGCCGGTACCTCTCTGACACATAGACACCAGTCGTCAGCAGAAACGGCGAAGTAAATAAGGCCTACATATTCCTAGGCATATGTAAGAAGGTAGAACCAACATCATAGATAATACGTTAGAATTAATGCCTTAGGCGACCTCTTAAGATGCGCAGCTAGGCGGAAAGGAGTTCGATTTCAACCAACAATAGAGGCTAAAACCGTGATAGGGAGAGGGGAAAATGGGAATAAATTTCAATTATACACCTTGCCATTACATGACATGACACTGTCCTCGTAATATCTCCTATTCTTCTTAGAACATTTTCACATTCTAAACCTTTTCCGCTTCCCGACTTGTGCTCATCGCAGTCTAAAGCATGGTTGGTCGCGTGGAAACTGCACGATCTACCAGGTCAGCACAACCCGGGGTTCCCACGAATATGGATAATACGCACGTTGGGACCACATCATACAGATCTCCGCTTCTGCGGCTCCCTTGCGAGCTCCTCGTGCATACGGCATCGTTTCTGTCCCCGGAAGATTTGTTCGGCTTGCGTTTGACGTGTCGCCGGGCCGAGAGGTTTTTGTTTGACTCTTTCTCGGACGAGTTCTTTTCGGACAGACGTTTCATGGTCACTGAATGGTAAGCCCTGCTGAGATTTCTAGACCTTCATTAGGACTACCTTTTCATAAGTGGATGCTGACTATGTGTAGTATGTATTCTAAGCCTACCCATACTGCAATGTAAAATAAGAGCAGTCCCCATGATTTGTCTCCCTTTCCGACCTTCCGAAATCCTCTTCGATACATATTCGGATCTTCTCCTTTTTGAAATCATCCACTATTTTCTAACAAACGTTGAAATATCAGATAGCCTAAGATGTCTAATCGACATATCGAAGCACCCAATCATGTCAAAACGATTGTCGAAGCTTACCATCGGGCTTGATCGGCTATACAGCAGCGATGCTTTACCTAACTACGGGGATCGAGATTGGGACATGGAAAACATCTCTGTTAGGAGAGGCATCAAGCCTTACAAGTTGGAAGAGCTTGCCATGGAGCAAAACTGGCTAGTCGGCAGTGGACGGTTACAGTTGTTGCTTGGTGAAGCACTGGACCGCTTGCCGAACATGGTTGAGCTCAGCCTGCGAGATGCCAATGCCCCCAAGGGCTTTTACCGGCCCGATACAAACCAGCTTGCCGTAAGCTACGGTGTCGCCGAAGTCTGCCGTCAGACGGGCATCGACTTGCTTTGCAATGAGTCGCATCTTCACTTGCAAGACCAGTTCGCGGACATGGTCTTCGCGGCTGCTCTGTTGGCCGTGTCAAGGACGGGCAAGAGATTGAACGCCATCACCGTGGACGTGCAGAAGCGGAATATGGGGTTATCAAGCTCAGCTTTTGCTATCCCTAAATCCCTTGTCGAGTCCCTCAGCCAGACTCTGCAACACCTTCGCTCTCTGGACCTCTCTGTTAGTTTCACTTACGTTTCGCTCGGAAGCTTTTCTACAGGATCCAACGGGTTCTTGAGGTGGCAGCCTCATTATCTCTTTAAGCTGCTCGAGCATACACCGAACCTGATTCGCCTTCGCGTCGGGTCCAAGGGCCGAAGTTTCATGAAAGACGGAATAATAGGCTGGCTTGCTCAGTTGGCAGACATGTCAAAAGGGGGGCAAGTTAGAAACCCACATCTACACGCGAGACTGGATCAGCTAGCACTCGCTCAAAGGTTTCAGAGTCTACAGCATCTGGAGCTTGAAAACATGATCGCCTCTGCATCATCCCTATCTAAAGTATTGAATCATCTAACCGGGTCTCTCCGAAAATTGGGCTTGTGCGCGGTGGGAGTGTCGGTCATCCCAGGCGACGACGAGCTCGATAACAATCCTCGGAGTCCCAATGCTTGGACTTCCATATTTCGAAATATGTCGGAATCCATAAGGCTGGAGGAGATACAAGTCAGTTCGCTAGGCCACCACACCCTAGGCTGTTCGACCAACGATAGCAGACACCAAGTGGCTTTTCTGAAGTCAGGAGTTGGCGTGCAGTCTAGTCTGGACAACGGATTACGAAGCACTTGGTCGCATGCTGGTAATGTTCCAAGTATGAAAGATTTCCTTGTTGAGCTCGCGGAGAAGACGGTGGTGATATGTGCCAATTGCAAGCAAAGAAACCCTAGTTATCGATGTTGGGAAGACGTCTTGGGGGACTAGATTGGAATGTGTTACTTAAAAGTTATTGCGAGTAAATATTTACCAGTTCAGACAGATTTCTGATAGATCTTTACGATTTTTAACTGTTGTCAGTATGTGGCGCGTCTATTTCCTTCGATGTTTAGACCATTTTCATTGAGGTTAAGTTCTGCATTTTCTATCGGCAATGAAATAAGATGCAATAAAAACACGGGATACCTAGTTCCTAGTTGATGATTGACGCTAGAATTAATACGGCCATCCCACCAGGTCGTAACTGTTTAGCCCTATGAGGATTGAGGCTTAATTAAACAGTTGTCGGCCCCTGATCAAGATGGTTACATCAGTCGTGATTAATACTCCTTTATTCCCCTCGGTATACGATAATCTCGGCTATCATGATCATGTATGCAAGTAGCCAACAAATCATTAAAATGAATACAAAATACCTTATCTGCAACTAGCCGTCGGAATCATCCTATAACATTAAATAAAACATCAAAGCATCGTTGCTTATCTTTCAACAGGAACATTTCCATGGATCTAGAGATAATCGCGACGCCTCGCTGCAGATCCGGCAGGGGTTTAGATAACTGTCCTACCTTTCTTTCCTCCTTTTCTCCTTCCAACTAGTATGACCAAACATGGTTCTCCGGTGTGTATCGGTAAAGAGGAATGTAGTTTTGGTGCGGGGGGAAGGAGAGAATAAGCGCGAGACTTCATTATTTTATCTTGCTCTTGATAATGTATTTATTACATATTCGAGGGGAAAGACGCTCTAAAATCTAACCATACATGACTCGTTCACAATCCAATGTATCTACTGTTTTTTTCTTTGCTAACCCCGAAAAAAGTTTGAAGGTCGGATAGGTACCTACTAGTTAATTCCAGTCAAAGACGATTCTTCTTCCAGTGATACACATCGCGGCCTGGTTCTCCGAACAATTCAAGATGGCGCTGTCAGTGGTTACGAATCACGGCGATATTGACGAGTCGCTAGTCCCCGGCACTGTTCATCTAGTTGATCTTGAACATACAATGGCGACGCGACATGCCAGAGACCATAAGGACATCGTACTGGTGCCGACCCCGTCCGCAGACCCGGACGACCCTTTGAATTGGACTCCTAGGCGCAAGTACCTAGCCTTAGCTTGCGCGCTTCTTTACACCTGGTTCAATGGCATGGCTCTGTCTGTTGTCTACTCGGTGCTCGTGCCGCTCTCCACCGCCCTGTCCGTGACGGAAGCTGATCTCAATGCCGGCACCGGATACATGTTCCTGTTATTAGGATGGGGTCTCCTTTTCTGGCAGCCCTTTGCTCTTCAGTACGGCAAGCGGCTGACATATCTGATCTCGTTAATCGCGCTTATGGCCATCACGGTCTGGGGGCCTTATGCGCGTGGAAATGCGCAGTGGACTGCGAATCGCGTGCTGACGGGTTTCTTCGCGGCACCCATTGAGGCGCTTCCCGAGACAAGTATTACAGACTTGTTTTTCGCGCACGAAAGAGCGACGTATATGGGCTGGTACGCCTTCACCCTAGCTGGTAGCAACTTCTTCGCGCCGATCATCTGCGGCTTCATCAACGACGGGATTGGTTACCGATGGGTGTTCTATATCCAGGCCATCTTCTGTGCTGCGACGTGGGTGTTTTTATTCCTCTTTATGGAGGAGACGAACTACGATCGCCGAACCGTAGGCATAGTCGCCGAGGCGAGTCCGGACGTGGAGAAGAGCAAAGAAGCCTCAAAGGACGAATCAAATTCCGTTGAGCGGATCGCATCTCCGGAGGGCCGGCCGTCGACTGTGCCAAAGTCGATTTGGCAAAAGATGTCCGTTGTGGATAAGCCGCGGCCGTTCATGATGCACTACCGGGCTTGGCAGTCTCTGAAGCTGCTCTCTTGGCCGGTGGTATTCTATTCGGGGTTTAGCTACGGAACGTACCTCATCTATTTCAATATCCTCAATGCGACGAGCTCCATCATCCTGGGCGCCCCGCCATACAATTTCCGTCCCTCTCTTGTCGGATTGAGTTACGTCTCTTGCATGATAGGAGTCGCCCTAGCGGCAGGCTTCACGGGCGTACTGTCGGATCACTTCATCATTCGTCTGGCCCGCAAGAACAACGGCGTCTCCGAGCCCGAGCATCGACTTTGGCTTTTTGCCGTTTCGACCATTGTGATCCCCGCGTCGCTTATCCTCTGGGGCGTCGGCGCCGCACACGAGGTGCACTGGTTCGGTCTCGTATTCGCCATGGGCCTGACTGCATTCGCCAACACAATGGGCATCACCCTTAGCGTCTCGTACTTGATCGACACGTACCGGGACCTGTCGGGCGACGCGTTGACTACGTGCATCCTCATCCGCAACACCATGAGCTTCGCCATCGGCTACGGCATCACGCCCTGGCTAGATAATCTAGGAACTCAGAACTGTTTTATTAACGTCGCTTTCGTCGGGTTGGCTATATGCTCCGTTTTCCTCGTGATGATCAAGTGGGGTAAGAAGCTTAGGGAGATGAAGCGCGTTGCTTATTGGCAGGAGGTTAAGAAGAGAATTGATCTTGGCTTGGTTCATTGAGAGTGGATTATTAGAAAGGGGCGTTCAAAAATACCTAGATATTTGCTGGTGTCTAGACTAGGTAGACCTCGATAACTAGACTGATATAATGCCATATAATTCTAAAGCAAGATAGAGCACAACCGGGTTTTGCCCTTATATTTCAGGAGAGGTGATCGTTTACTTGGCATTTCCATAAATGCTGCCAGATGTCTGTTCTTGTACAAGCTCAAAGCTACGACCCCCTTTGCTCCAACGAGCTGGTATGTATGGCTCAAAACAGGGACAAGACCAACTTATTCGGTAGCTTTGATGTGAATTACTATTTATTTGCTGCAAAAAAACAGAATCCCTTATCAACTTTATATATAAATATCTAAAGGCCCTTAGAAATTTCTCTCGGATTATGTAAGACGACACGGAAAATCGGCACTCAGGTCATAATGCACGCAAATTGTCACACACAGGCACTACGGGCTGTGAAAGATAGTCGAAATTTGGTCATTTTCATAACAAAAATCTAACTAGTTATCTCGACGTATTTACGGTAACGGCTCTCGTATCAGACACGATCCATTTCCCCTTGAACCGAAAACCACGTTTCGTATCGAACAACTTGCTTCATAATAGCGGTTGAGAATAACCTCAAGCCATTATCCACGCCATAAAGACATAATACCAATATCCTCCTGCCGAAAATGCGTACACCTCAGCTATCGTTCCAAGACACGCTCATAACGCTCACAATCATCGGTACTATATTGGTATCGTCGATCTATCTCAATCTTCACTGACAGGCAAACCCGTCCCACCGCGCAGAACAATGAATTTAAAATATCAAAAACGAGTGAAGTGTCGACGTGACCCATCCACCCATCCAATCCCATTACGTATGTACTCATTACTAAGAAGATCCCCCGCTCGTAGGTCGCGTAACCCCGAGCGAGGTTTTCAGTGTCAACATCCTCTTCATTCCGAAGCATCTTCTTCGGCTGCGACCTCAGCGACTGCCGGCTCTTCTAGCTCCGGCGGTGCGGCAGATGACAAACCCTCCGAGAAGAGGTCTTCCAAGGACGGTGCGGATAGTTCCGCGGCCTCGGTAGGGGCGACCTTGATGGTTGCGGTTTCGACCTCCGTCTCCGTGACGAACACTTGCACCTTCGTTTTTTGCGTTACAGTCTCGGTCTCGATCTTGCCCGACGGCCAGCTTTGGAAGGCCATGGGCGTGTTGCATGGCTCGTAGACGGTGGACACGCTTCCTGCCGTGGCTTCACTCTCCTCGGCCGCGGTGGCCTGAGACTCAACTTGAGGAGGCTCTTCACAATTTTGCGATGCTTCTGTAGATTCAGCTTCAAACTCCTCATGATGGGCTAATGTGGATGTGTGCTCCTGGTAACATGCTGTAACTGTGTCGGATTCAGTGGATTGCGACGGTACAGACTCTAGTTCCTCCTGGTATTCAGATTCGGACTCAAGTGCATCTTCATAAGACATTGTGCTTGGTATTTCTGCCGCGGTTGCGATAGATTCAGACTCCGTATTCTCATCAACGGGTTCATGTTCCTCGGCTGCTTGAGGTGTCTCCTGGTAGCTTGATGCCACAGTGATGGACTCGGCTGAGAGAGTATTGTGCTGAGGAATCACATTCGAAGGTTGCCCACAGAACGACGAAGTCAATATGGACTCCACCGTCGGAGCGTTCACCTGAATCGTGGGGGCCTGTGGGGTGTCGACTACCTGGGCGCGGCGCCCCATGGGAATGTCTCTCAACCTATGAATTACAGGCTCATAGGTCGGCTCAGATTGAGTAGGGGCATTCCGAAGAGCAAGCACGAGGACGAAGATGCTGAGGGCGAAGATGACAACGTTCTTGCGGTCCTGCATAAGGACCCTCACGGACTGTAGCACAAGCTCCGGGAGCGTTGCATTCTTGTAAGCATGCTCGCGGCCCTCTTTGTGCTCGTAATGTTGTCCGGAAGGCGACGTTGGGCGTGGAGACGGTGATGGCATGTAGGATTCTTGATGCGGATGGACCGAGGGTTCCCGGGATGGATCCGACCGAGGGGACAAGGGAGGTGACATGTGTCCGTAGATCTCACGCATGCGCTCGTCATCCCGTTGGCGACGCTCTTCCGCAAAGACAGGTGACTCGGCACGTTCGGACCCTGGCCGGGGAGATGAGGCACTGAAGCGAGAACTCATCCGATCTGCCTGGTCCTTCTTGTGCTGCTCCTCCAACTGATGTGCAACCTCTTTCGCGATCTCCGCCTCTTCTTCATGTGCAAGTTCGCGTTCCTGCTGGACTGCAGCGAGGCGAACCAGCTCCTCCTGCAAGGCGGGCTCGACAATAGGTTCCAGCTCAACATCAACACGCTCCATCTCCTTCCAGCACGCTATCCAGGCACCAGCTTTCATCAACCCGTTGCTAGCGTAGACCTTGACCCGGAAGATCTTGCCCGGGCCGAGAGACTCATATCGGATTTCATCTTTGCAAGTGCTACACCAGCGATGTCTGTTTCCAGCCCGAGATCGTACGGAACCCCCCCACTCATCCTCACTCTCCTCATCTTCGGTCATGCTCTCATTACTGGCGCCAAGATAATGACCACATTCAAGGATTCGTGCTCGTCGACGAAGAGGGAGTTCTAACGCTTCGAGTAGGCGCTCCTCGAGAACTTCGTAGTCGTTCTGGGGATGGCCAAGCAAGATGCCTCTCTCGATGACAGTATCACCGATGCGGTCCTGCAAGAGCCTCCAGGACTCACGAAGCGACTTTGCCTTGTCGCTCATCTCGTCCGTCTCTAGATTGTTGAGCAAATCACCCCAAACCCACCGCAGCGGCAGCATGGTGACATGCAGCAGTACGAGCGGTGCCTCCTTGCGTCCCTTAAAACGTTGCGGTGTAGACATCCTCTTCGGGGAATATTGTGTAGAGCCGCTAGGCGTACCCAAGCGGGAGACGGTAGGGAACTTTTTGGCGCCGCGAGGAGAGCCGAGAACCGAAGGCGTAGGGGAGGACATCTGCATTGCGCGGACATCTGAAGGGGTTCGGAAGGGCGGCCGCGGCGTTCCTCTAATGGTGGGGACGAATTCCTCCTTTTCGTATTCCCGCTCGTATTGGGAAATATCCGAAATTCGAGGTGATCGGGTAATGGTTGTCATATTATCCAAGTCCTTATATGCCTTGTGCGACTCGGAATTGCCGTCGTAGGAACCTAGAGAGCTTCGAGGGCTCTTGTCGCTGAACACGTCTTCGTCCGTGGCGTCGTGATGAGAACTACTATCACCGCCGTCGTCGACGTGAGGTATGTGCGAGTCGGTGTAGTCGGAGTATAAATCTGTTTGGTCGTGGGTATCGTTTGTCCTATCCCAGCTATCCTCGACGTCGTCATCATGTTGCTCTACTGACTCGGAGGCTTCCATCGTTGCCGAACCTTCGCCACCCATATCACCATGTTGATCGGTCTCTATGCTGGCACGAACATCCGAATCTCGAGCATTATCAGATCTCATGTCATCCGCCTCCGTGTCACTAAGGACTGACTCTTGGTCAGGATCAGAAACATATGCCGCTTGTGGTGCTGCGTGTTCTGTATTATGGTCTGTTGTGTTTGGTCTTTGTTCCGACATGGTACTGGCGTCTGCTTGCGATTGAGAAGCAGATTCGTCCACTGGAATACTTGGGATGAATTAGTCGGTGTGTATCTCGAATCGAAGTCTTGATTCGGATTCGGTCAAAGCATTCAAAGAGGAAAAGAGAATAATATGGCTTGAGGACGTAGTGGTGCCCTTAGTTTATTAATTACCACCGTTCAGATAGAAATTGCTAGAAACCCAAGTTTTGTTTGGAGTTGTGTGTTGCCCAAGGTTGACAATGTATGAGACTTGCAGGTCCAAATATCAAATTGGATGAAATGGTTGGCTGAGATCGAAAAAGGGATGCGGGTCGACGAGTGTCGGTTCCAATCATTGTTGACGCTCGTTGCCAGGTCAACATAGCCCGGCAAATCATCATCAACATATCCATCCAATAGTTAACGCGGTCACAACTTGGCACCACAGGTTCCGAACAAGTAAATCGAAACTCACAGCAATTCTGGAAGTGAAGTTTCCATTATGTATTCAAAATCTGGTATCGCACTTATTGAAAAATCGATCAGGAATGCATCTCTTTGCTCTAAGTCAAATCTGTTCCTTTACGACCTCTGACGTCATTTCAATTGTTGTAAATAAGCCCCTGTTGTCTCACCGCCTACAGTCAGTTTCAGTGCTAAGCTATGACCAATTCCAAGAACAATCTGTTAAGTAACTTCATTCATCTCATGTTCAACGACCTCGTTCATGCAATGAGACACTGAGGTCAATTCATGATGAATTTAATGGTAGTCTGAAATGAGATTGACGACCTATCATCTATATATTCAGTGATACCGCTTGAAATGTATCAGTATGAATATGAAAGCAAGTGTGCTGATAGAGCTGAGGGGCAGAGGGGTTAGGTATTGGTTCTTAGTAGGAGCCGCAGCAAATCCTTTGAGGGATGAAAGTTTAAATGCATCCAATCGAGCTCCTACTTATTCTATCAAGGCGCCTGTGCTACTAGGTAAGTTGTGGCACTGAAGAATGTAAAGTAGACGCACTCTTGACTTATTTATGCCAGGCACCTTTTTACGAGTTGTGAGTAATGACAGACTTTTGTTCAGCCAATGTACACTCAATCTTGAATATTCAGGGGTATTCGACGACAGAAAACTGCTCATGCCGGGTTGTCGTGCCCCGTAGCAAGGTAATCCTTATGGCATCTTCCTGGTATCGTAAGCCAGCGTACAAGTCTAACGGAACGTACCACACGTGCTAGCGGGATTTCACGCAAACATTGACGCTCCGCCGGAAGAGGCTGAGACTACATCTGGGCCACCTTCTTCGGATCGTAATTGGAGACGATAGATAGGAGAGGATGACGTTTATGTCGCTGACAGAATTCGTAGTGGAACTTGGGTAACCTGGCCTGGAATTCTGAGTCACAGACGCGGACGCTGCTGACGAGAATGCCAGGAAAGGAACCTTGGAATAGAACTTAGTGAGCCTCCCCCTTGACTCTTGTGCAAGGCAATCAACAGTTCGTTAGCCATAAATGAGATATCAATAGATGGAGGTTCTGAATACCTAGTCCAGCAGGTTGCTTTGGGTACACCCAAGAGTTCACATTGCAGAGATAGAGATGAATAGTAGAGTATTTTATGGACTTAAGTACTTAGGTAGATAGTAGGTTATGGGTGATAAATATCTATTAGCATCTCAGGACATTTATGATATCTACTGTTCCTCTAGATATCTAGCCCATTCGTTGACGGCATCTTCTATTTCTACAAGTAGCTGGGCCTTTCTCTCATCGGTGCACCAGCTACCCATCATCACACCCTTTGCGATCATCTCCCAGTCTCTGATACCCAAGTTGAACGTGTCTTGGAGCGCGCAGTAGTTCTCAAGTATATATCCTCCAAAATAAGCCGGGTCGTCACTGTTGATACTAAACCTGACACCGCTGTCTATCAACCTCCTCAGTGGGAACTCGCTGAGCGATGATATGCAATTTAGCCTGACATTTGAAAGAGGACACATAGTCAACAATGTCTTGGAAGAAGCAAGGCGGGAAACTAATGCGTCGTCTCCTTCCGTGAGAGCGCGAACGCCATGGTCTATGCGTTGCGCACCTAGCAGATCAAGAGCCTGGGTGACGTAGAGCGGAGGGCCTTCCTCACCAGCGTGGATCGTCGTTCTAATGCCCAATTCATTTGCAGCATCGTAGAGGTCTTTCCACACCGGTGGAGGAAATGGAAGCTCAGAAGAGTCCATACCCATAGCTGCTAATGTGCCATCTGCAAAGTAGCCTGAATTTTTCGCCTGCGTGAATGTCTCCATAGCCTCGGAAAGGGGTAGATGTCGCAGAAGACACATGATCAGCTGCGTGGTCATGCCGAAGTCAGCCTCTGCTCTCGCCTGTGCTCTCTTGACACTTTCCACAATCGTCGAGAGCTCAACGCCACGACTCGTGTGGGCTTGTGGGTCGAAAAAGACCTCGGCATGTCGGACGTTTTGCGACGCGGCCTTAGTGAAGTAGGCATACGCTAGAGCCTCGAAGTCGGACCCGTCTATCAGCACCGACATGCCGATGTAATAGTATCCCAGAAAATCGTCGAGATTCTCAAAGGTCTCATAGCGCCTGCGAAGAGATTCGGCCGAGGCAAAGACCGGATCAGTAGCAACGGGAAGGGTGATCTTGTTCTTAGCTGCGAGCTCAAAAAGGAGTTCCGGTTCAAGGGATCCCTCGAGGTGCATATGGTGTTCGGCTTTGGGCAGAGCCGCGAGAAACGCGTGCAGCGATGTATTGCACATATTGGGCAAGCTCTCGTCCAAGTCAAATAGATGAAGTGTAACCTTTGACTAGGAGTAAAGTCTCGTTCACCTAAGAGCTGGCTGGATATGTTTGTATTTAGTGATATTAATAGCCTGAAGATTTTCCCCCCTAATTGTTCTTAGCTCGAAAAAGAAAATTGTTTAGCCTACCTAAACGAATACCTATTACCAATCACTCGTTATCGAGAAGCTAATCTTATTCTTCATCGCATAGAAAAATTTACTTGAGGAATTTCTCTGGGAGATATCGCGGTCGGCGAGGCCCGCTAAGAATCGTCGGGCGTCAGCGGACTGTGCCAAAATCAGTTAAGCACCTACCTAGATATTAGTAGTTACAATAATATGCGTAAGTAAAGGCCTTCGACACACCAAGACGTTTAACATTTATCGAAACAGTCACATCGAAGAAATGACTGTTTGAAGAAATTTCCGATCCGTCAATTTAAGGTAGTTAAGGACGAGCACGAGGGCGAGACGACGCCGCCGGGAACTCGGTAGGCCGACGATGGTTGTTCGAGAGGACGAAAGAGTAAAGGGCCCTTATTGAGGTCGGCTCCGTCCCGACGGAAAAGAAAAAGGGTTGAAAGTGGGGAAGGGTATATAAATAACCACTTGCGTCGTCGATCAGGACGAGGTAAAACTGGACCCTAGACTGGCAAACCTGGGCTGGCACGCTGGGACGGGGGAAGATCGCAGCAAACCACGATGACAAGCAGGAGATCAGCGGTTGCGGTCCGCCTGTAATAATACCACGCGCACATACAATGCTGCTACATTCGCCTTTCAAAACTTGGATCTCAACTGCGATCCCCAGGATGTTCCCCCCCGGGCCTGATAACAGAGATTATTTGCTAATCCGTGGTATTCGTTCGGTTGTGCTGCAAGGGGAACGCTGACTATTGGATTTCTCGTCAGGGACTGCTTTACTAGGGATCCCGAACCGCATTTACGCATTGCGCACCGTTCGCAAAGACTTTCGGAGAACCCCCCCGGTCCCACGGCTTGACTTGTAACAACGACCAAGCCAATTACGGTAGGTTATACACCTCACTAAATAGGTCACCGACTTACATGATCCTATGTGGTCAGGGGCGGAAGTAAGCGAAGGGAAAATGCGGTGCCATGGTTTCTTTAGTATGGAAGCCTACCCATTCGACGAATTGCTAATATGGACAAGACTCTGTCGCATTTGGGTCTATTGGTTTTTTTTCCCTCCTTTTCTTTTTCTACATGCACACTGTCACCAACTACATTTGACGAGACCAAAACGTTATGCTAAAATTGTTACGAAGGATCGGTCCTCTTTTAAAAAGCCGCAAATCCCAAGATAAGAAAATATCTATCCTCTTCAGTCCATTCTTGGGTATGTGTTGCTTGTATTGTAATTGATAGGCGGGAAGGATTCATGTATGTATGTACGAACACTTCACATATTAAAAGATCGACTGCAAAGGACTTTTTTCTTGCCTATCTCGTTCGCCACGTTTCTAGCCATCCGAATCGGAGTTTATCAACCACGGCCCTGTATCTCGAATATTAACGAAACCTCGTGGCATGCCTGCGCCGCCTGTCCACTTACATGATGATCATCACCCCGGGCGGAATCCTAGTACACGTGCGCCAGTCAGCCGCAACGGACACAGAAGTACCTAACCGAGCCAGCGAGAAATAAAAAAATCAACGCCGTATAATCTCTTTGCGAATCAAAAGTCCAGCGAATTTGATTTTCCTTTCGACCCCCCGTAGTTGCAGATACTTTGCGGGCCCTTCAATTTTATTGCTCATCTGCGGAAGAGAAGAAGAAAAAAAAAAGGAAAAAAGCAAGTGGTAGGTAGTTCCCGTAGCTGAAAGGCTCGGACGCTACAGACCGAGAAAGTCTCTCTTCTTGGGGTGACGAAAGAAAAAGGATAGAGAGGGAGAGGATTCGCATGTCGTTAGATCGTTGGTCGTTGAGATAGTGATACAAGCTCGTTCGTTTCACCGCATGTCTTTGTCTTAGTCTGTACCACTCCCATCTCCGAGACCATATGTTGTCTCGCGTAGCTTGCACACATGGGTGAACGGCCTTGGTATCACATCAACGCATGCAATTGCCAGAACATCTAGCTCGGTTGCGTACAGCGCCAATTGGTTGGGCGGGTTGAGGTCTACTTTCGAGGCGCTCTTCACTTATCCCAGCGTAAACCATCATCCTTTTCCTTCGAAGTCATGCCGGTGCGGGGGTGAATCATTTTGAAGTGCCGCGGTGGTATCTGATTCTCTTGGCTTGTAGAACTCAGGGTTGAGCTTCATGTTTCGCTTTTTCCCCAGACTGGCATCTTTCTCGGGTCTCTCTTATTTGCGAAGGTTCACCCGCCCCTGATAACATACTCTTTTTCTCTCTCGTACAGTATGTGAATATTCATTTTCTTTCGAGGAGGGGGGGGGGAGTGAGGCCCCTCTGTAGAGATATCGACGATGCTTGCGTGCTTAAACTAGTGTATTAAACCTGTGATTCGTTACACGGACGGCATGTTTTCCCATGTCACACGGGATGGATGCTACTTCGAGAAACGTCCAGAGGATTGATTCTGGACCCCCCGCCCGCGCGGGCACTCCACTTTGTAGGAGCGCAGCGGCAGGGTACGACGAATCAGGGCAACGGCAGCAAGCAGAGATAGTCCACCGGGGATGAAGTTGCACGTACGGATCATTGTACATACCTAACGCATGTAGAACGGCCTAGTAGGCAGCCAAGGAGGCGCGCCCGCCCACGGTTTACATATTGCTACAGTATTCACAACCCCTCGAATCTCCCACGGGAGCCTTGGATGTCGAAAGAGGCAACGTCCGTGTTTCGAGTGAGTGCGGAGCCGATCTTGTCGTGGATTCGTCCCGCGGGTTCGGCAATCGGCCGCTACTTAACTGGCACACGGCCTCTTAGCTCCATTGGGTAAATTTCCCCATATGACCTTGTACTTTACCATCATGCGCCCTCGGTACCAGAGTTTTTGACTACGCTTGCTTCAAGAAAGTGCCGACGATATATCATCGGAATCTTCCATCGACGGTAATACATACTATGCCATCCCTAAGGTAAGTATGTACATGCGTAGGTATGCTTAGCACGCCGGGAATCAGCGCTGACGAAATTCTGAATCGTTCGATGCCCATTCATGTGCCTATTTGATAGGCGTCTGGCGGACCTTGACCACTCGGAGCCGAGAGCCTTAACCATCTTTATTCTTCCAAAACTCTTCATGCCTCGTGATGCTGTTCGTTGAGTATGGCCTTTTGCGAGCTTGTTAGATCGACGATTGCCCGACCACTTACTTCACTTTGAATATTAGTCTCTCACCTGCTCGCTAGCCGTCGTCGTCAACCAACGTGCATTGCTGGGATTGGGAACACTGGTGGCGTATCTATCCATGTGGGGAAATAGCCCTCCAGTCTACCTTCTCACATCCTAGGAAAGATGAACGTCGAGGATGGTGTCGATTGTGTGAAAAGATGTATGATAGATAGCGTAAGGTACATAGTCGTAATGAATTTTCATCCTTCGACTTCACCGATAGGCTACCCAGATAACGAGTTCTACGGCAAAGATGGCCGTCTCATAATGCATGCATTCTCATATTCCAAGCCAAGCAACCGGGATGCGGGCCAAGACTTGAAATTGGGGAGAGCACGGCTTGCTGCGGTATCGTGGCTTTCGACCGTCTCGGCTCTCTATTCGAAATCCCTGTTTTGCTTGTTTGTTCAACAACGACCAAACATTATGTCTAATCTGGCGGGGCTCATAAATAAATATAGATCGCCTCGGCGTAGCTACCGTGCTGCTTGTCGACGGCCATCCTGCAGATCAGTTGCGTGCGGACCCGGAACGTGGGAGCATCCCAGCCGGAGATTGAGGGGTGGACGGATGCAGAGATGATGCAAATGGCCGTCCGGCGTGAATCTTTGATATGATATTTCCAGCTGGTTGCGTCCGATGAAGTCCCCAGCCTCTCCTTATCAACCTGTGGATTCTGATATTCAACTTGTTCGGTTCCCGGCATAGTGAATCGGGGACGATGTTCAACGGACCAGTCATAACCTGTTACAATCTACGGCGTGCGGCAATAGTAAATAGTCAGAGGCTCTAATGGGAGCCGACTTGGGTTGATTCTTGGGAGGGATTGACTACCTGCCTTGTCCGTATCTAGCTCCGTAACAAATTCATCTCAAGCTTTACTGCCTAGGGCATAAGAGAAGCACTCGAAGTAATAAGTAATCAGCACTAGCATGAACTCCGTTGCTAGATTTACATCAAGGACATCTACAACAATATTAACGGGACCCCTTACTTTTTGTGTGGACCGACGCGCGTTCAGGAATCCGGTGTTCCAGCCGTCCGGAGGAAGCCGAATAATGATTGACGCGCCAGCCGCACGCGATCCCAAGGATGGGGGACGCTAGACTCTAGTTCGTCTGCGATATTTAAGGCGCCGGGGAAGCTAGCAGTTAATAAATGAGGTGCGGATTTAGCCTAGGCTATCTAGTAAAAGGGGGTCATCTCGCGGTGGTGACATACAAAGTCTGGCTTAAAAATCTAAATACCTAAGTTAGATCTCAAGTTGAACAACCACTAGCTGTAGATAGTAGTAGATGCCCGATCCATTCGGCTTGTCCATTTCCAGAAATTCCCTCCTCCTTTTAGACCCTTTCTATTATGAAGTAGTAGAGTATCTATCTAGCAAGCAGCTAAGTCTTGCGGGTGGGGTAGTGACCTTGACCTGGGGTTAAAGGACGAGCGGGCCTGGAGAGGACTAGGTATTCAGGGTGCTAAGAATTTGACATATATCTTGTACCTTCTCCTTCCCGAATCTGGATAGTGTCGTCCCGGAATCCAATATTGGAATCCCTGTGTAGTCCTTACATACATTCTAAAGCCTTCGCTAATTTCCGGTGAATCTTAGAAAATAAGTACGAGAAGTTTGCTAGAAAATGGAAATACTGCTTACCTAATTAAAGTGATTCGAGAAGTGAGACATCCTATGCAAGTCGGCAGAATATCCTTTCCTTTTTGGACTCTGTAGCAGATAGATTAATATGAACGCCTTGTTTTAGAAAGTAAAGCCTAAGGAATATTTCTAGAAGGCTAAGATGGCTGATGTGATCAACGGTTTTATTACAACGTCTTTATGTATGATGTTAAAGAGTTATCCGGTCGGATGTCTTCCGCGCTTAGTTCTGATCCTTTAGTTATTACACCTATCGGTTCTTACAAAATGGCAGAAGATGTACCCAGTTAACATGTACCTATATAAAATGCTTCTATTACATGGATTCGGCTTTCCCGCAACTAACAACCCAGTGCGGCGCAAGGATGAAACCGTCAACCCGAAAGTAACAAGCCTACCGAAAGCCAAGATATAAATATTTCTTCTCAATGGACCGCCTAATATACATCAACACCTCCGTACCTCAAAGGTCTCTTCTAAGGAAGGTAGGTTGCATTCATGCTAATGATATGTTAGCATTTATCTTCTAGGTACTACCAGGGTACACTCCGTACAGTATCATACAATCCTATTCGGCGCATATGATGGAGTGTGGTGGTGTCTGGTATTCAGGATTCGGGAATCGGTGAAATGAATGTCACTTGATCCCTGTGTTTTGGCATCGAGAGGTTGTTGCTTTGCTAAGAGATGTTGAATCCCCTGACGATCTCGATACATATTTTACATGCAGCTATCTGCCGATTCTCGTTCAATTTCAGCCTCGATTAGCAACATCATTGTCATAGTATGACCCGAGCAGCTTCGGCGACTAATATCAATCAACCGAAACTTGCTTAGGAGGTAGGCGTTAGGTACTAGGTAAGTTCAACGGATGATACTTCATGAGGACAACCCAATGAATACTGTCTATCCCCTAAACACACCTTGACCAAGGTAGGTTTTGGTCACGAGTCAGCAGAGTAACGTGGGTGAATGTCTAGATCTTTTATGATCTGATTGATATATGCATATGTACACATACTTGCCTCTTATTATACTGTTATTAATATATGATGGCTGAAGATCTTCCACAAGTTTTGCACCTTAATACCACTTCGTACCCCTGTCCCATGCTTTTTGACTAGATACTGGATAACTTGCTGCTGCTACCCATCCGCGTGGCCTTTAGCCATCCACAGTTCTCGCCCTTGTTCGAAAAGGATTTCGGTGAAGCAATTTGGGATCTCTCATTTCTTACGGTATGGAGTTCGAATGAGATTGTAAGATGCTTGCCCATACGCTGAAGCAAAGTGGAAGATTATTGCTTGAAGGTTATTAGCTTTTAATAAGATACTCTTGGCGTTTATACTCAAGAAATTTTTCTTTTTTATTTATTCGATATGATACATCTACTAAGGTATTAAGTAGTAAATCTCCCGAGGTCATTGGTGAGATAAGGTCTTTCCTTATGAACATCGATCGCGTCGGGGATATTCTTAGAAGCATTGTCATTTATTGTGGTCCTGCTGTGGTTTTGTTTCGATTGCATGCTTAAATTCAAAGTATCTATGCGTGTCGTCGCCATTCATGATATATTCGACCTTTTTTAGGTAGGGTTGTCCAAGATGCTTCGTCGCTTACGGCTGGGGTTGTACCTCAGATTGGCTATTCATGGCTATTTAGCATTCTCCAGATCTTTGGATGCCTCTCTATGCTACAACGTAAACATCTATCATAGTATCATGCTGTGAGGCGGCACAGTTATCAACTAGGAAACCCGGTAAGTAAAACGATGCGGAATAAGAAAGGTGCAGCATCGACTCGGTAGTATGCTATCCAAAGCTGGGATTTATTGTCTACCGGTGACTTGCACAGCATCTTGTTTGTGGTTGAAAGCTCATCAGGCGTCGGCCTTCAATGCGGCCATGACTAGGCAGGTAGACATGACAAACAACGAAGAGCAGACTCCCGAGGGAGGAAATCATATGCTATTATGAAAGATGGTATGAGAATCCGACGCATTATTCTACCCCTTCATCAACTAGGTAGAGCTGAATTCATCAGAACGGAGAACTCCATTGATCCTCCCCCCCTTGTCTTTTCGGAATCGTCCCTCAATCGCGCGCGGACAAGGGTGTTCTAAAAGCTACTACATATGTAGCATATGTAGCATACCTAGGTATGTAGCAGACTGTTATTATGCAGGCTACTATGTACGTATTGTAGTATGATCTCTTTGCGGCACCTTGCATGTTCCCCATGCTCTTTTCGACCCCGGCCAGATTATAGATTACTACAGTTAAGGGCCCGAGGGTTTTTCCCTTGTAAGGTGCTAGGGCTATCACCAGGACAAAACGTGCCTTGAAAATGATCAGATCGTCCCGGGATCACTAACTTGTTCGAGAAAGATTGAGGGGCAGAGCTAGTAACTAGGACCGCAAAAGAACGCCACAGGTTTGGGGACAAGTTACCCACGAGTTTGTGACATTGCCCTACCGCTTGATTGCCCACAACGTTTTCTTAGGAATCTACATGTCAAAGAAAGAAGATGATGAATAAAAAGAAGCGTTACCAAGGTGAGGCCGTCGGAATCGGCAGCACCCAATGCCTGGGTGCCAATGCCTCGGAGTTTATCAGTGTTAGCTCAACCAAGCGATCAGGTTACATCGGTATGAGCACGGAGAGCACTCGATCTTTGGTACGTTTCAAGCTAGCTGTCCTTAGTGATCATATTTTACCCTGCCGTGAACCGTCGACGGCCGGTGGGACGCTCCTCTTTTCATATGCCAGGTTTTATTAAAGACAAGAGAGAGAAAATAGCGATCGGGTCACGGGCAGCACGGGCTCACAGACGATTGCTTACATCGTCTGGTCCTAGCCATGCCTGTCAATAAGAGTTACTAAAACGACGGACCGGCCACTGCCGCTTGCTAAGGAAAACACCCCCTACAAGTAGCATAGGTATTATAATTACCTTGCACCACTTTCTTGCCAACTTGTGCTTTAGCGTGTCGCCAAGTTGAATAGCTGAATGACCGGGGGTTTAGGCCGCCACGAATGATAGTCGAAATATAGTAATAATGAAAGTGATGGCAACCTGGAGAAAGGGCCACAAGACGACGGCGGAAAAAATAACAATAAAAAGACAAATAGGGGAAGAAATAGGAAAGGTCCCCTACGCTACTTGGGTTCCGAATGCACATCATGCACCCGAACGGGCCTTGTCGACCTGGCACAACCGAGAGGAATGCCGACTCGCCAGCCAGCCAGTCCTACCTAAGATGCCCTGCACTAAACAATGCGTAGCTACGTACTAGGTACGATACAGCTTTCCAATGTGGAGGTTGCATAGCCTAGGATTCCTACATGGCCAGGGCAGGCCAACCGAACCGACATCAGGATGCTTGCTTAGTAGTAGGGAAGTAATGTCGCATAATGTACTTGGGAAACATACAGGTTCATATTTAGCATTAACCTGGGGGATGTGTTTCTCTGACAAGTCATCGAACCTCCGCGTGGCCAAAAAAAGAATATGGCCCCTGCCAGTAGAATCGCCCGAGTTCTAAGCGCTATAATACATGTGATGAGAGGCTGGATAGATATTAGTTGAAGATACAATGCATACATACATACAAGAACAGAAGAACTATAGCATAGTATACATATCTCATGTACGTACATACCTTTATAGAACTTCTATTAAGCTCCTTTAGAATGGTAGTCCCGATTCGCCATCGCGGCTTGCCCCCCTTGATCTGGCAAGGTCCCTGGTTTATTTTATTTTTTACCACAGTATGGCGACCTGTGCTTATATTAGGGTCAGGCTAGGGCCTAGGCCAGCGGCCCACCTACGCAGCTCGAAACACCGTAGAGCTAGCGACTTTTTGTCTGCTGTCGATGAGCATCGTTCATAGCCCTGTTCGGTTTCCTTCCTTGTGCTCTATTTGCAGGGGTGGTTAGTAGCAGAAGGATTCAGTTTGACCCCTCCAGATTATATTTCCGATTTTTTATTTTATTTTTTGCTTTGGCGCCAGACTAAGGCGGGAGACCCAGATGGATATACATCTGCGAATTAGTAGGAGCTGTCCACCTATGGGTTTGCCATCGTCCTTCTCCTCAAATCACTGCCTCTTCCAGAACTTGTTACTCTTTTCCTGTTACCGGTTGTCCTCAGATGCGAGGCGGCACTTCTGCCAAACTCATCATCGACGACTCGGACTTCCTTTTAAAGTAACACCACATTAAACCCGTATTGTAGCTATACTTTACATTTGTACATGATCTTTGTCGCCTACCGGCAGACTCACCCTTCCTATTTAGGCAACCGTTCTCTTTCGACCATCTTGATGCCAACAGGAACTCTGCAACCGAACAGAGAATAAGAATATTGAATACTAAATCGCAACAGCCCTAACGCTTCCGAGACTCTGTTTCCAGCCGGTCGTCCATCCCGTGTAGTTTGGGAGCACCCCCGCCGGAACGGCTTGTTGGGTTGGTTGAATCATCAGAGGCGGGACAGGTGAAAAAGACTGGAACTAGAACGACTTTTCTAGTAGCACAACGCTGCTGCAACACCGCGAAAAGGCAGCTGGCCCCTAGGATTTCTCGAGTGCGAACAAAAAAAAGGGTTTTTTGCCTGTACTAGACTCGGGCTCTGCGGTCTTTTGGTACGAGGGTAGTAGCTTCAAAGTCGCCTCCTTCTCCTCCCCAGTCGAGATTCCACCACCCGCCGTATGTTCATCATCTCTGGACTGGACCACGGTGGAATGGTGCTTGGATACCGTTATATTTCCTGGCCGTCCCCGAAAAGACGTTTGCAACACAGCTCGCTGCATGTCCCTTGAACGGTAAACTCTCCCCAGAAAGCCGCCCGACTGGGGAGAGCCCGACCCGAGGAGAACTCCGCCCAACTAAACTACGAACAACTTAATCTAAAATATTTCCCCCCTCCGACGATGGCAGCATCGTCACATAATCCGTTTCCTCGTTCCCCTAATCCATCGACCAGGTCTTATGACTCGTCTTCAGTATCATCAGCAACTTCGCCTCGGCCGCAGGTTCAACTCCTGGGCAACTTGATAGGCTCGAACGCGAGGCTGAACACCACACCACAACCCATAGGAATTCCGCCCTTGCCTCCAGCGACCCAGACGGGATTCCAGCCGTATACGCCAGTCACGGCAACCTCCGTTATGGGTCGAGATTCGTTACCCCCAACCGAGTCAGTAGCGAGTACTCCAGGGCTCTCTAGTGCCCAGCTATCAGCCAATGTCTCGGCTCAAAAGCGTGCCTACCGCCAGAGGAGGAAGGACCCTAGGTATGTGCTCGGTATGATGGGATTTCTTTTTGTGTGCGTATGTGTGCATGTCTAAGTTCCTCGATCAAGAAAGTCCCAAATAATCTTATTTTTGCTTACCCCCTTTTCCCCCTTCGTAGAGAAGAGGCCCAATGCTGACTTCTAGGTACGGGGTACTGAGAAGACGAATATTGATTTTGTCCGTGCTATACAAATGCAAGGAGAAATCAATATTCACTTCTCAGAGCTCTGTACGTGTGTAAAGTTGCGATGCCTGTCGGGAAAGAAAGGTCAAGTGTGATGCTACAGAAACGACAAGCTGCTCAGAGTGTTCGAGCCGCAACGTCAAGTGCCAATTTACCAAGGAAACAAATCGACGGATGTCGTCGATAAAACAAGTACAGGATCTAGAGAAACAAATGGAGAGGGTACGGAGGGAGAATAGTAATCTACGGCGGACGCTTGCCGAACGGGGCGAGCACATGGATGTTGATACGGACGGCACCGAACAGTTGTCACAACAACTTCTCCCGGAAATAAATTCTGAGCCTAGAAGACGAAAACGACCAACTGCTTTACCACAGGATCCCTCTCGAGCAAGAGTGGCTTTTCGAAATCTCTCAAAGGGTGTATTAAAACCACCGGCGCCGTATCGACAGCCACAGACTATTATCACTCCGTTCGATCATCCTCGGCCGTCATTGCCTCCTAAAGCGACGGTAGATATGCTACTTCACACCTATTATGGAGCAGCACACATAATGATGCCGATACTGCATTGGCCAACGCTGCAGCATCAGGTTGAAGAATTATACCAGAATACTACTAACCTCCAGCGGGTTCCCATCTCTTGGCATTCCATGTTCTTTGCGGTGTTAGCGGTGGGAAGTCTGTTCAGCAGTGACCTGTACCCCGACCGGACGCTACGGGCCAGCGAGTATCTAGAAGCATCCCGGAAGTTGACTGATCCGTGGAATAACGACTTCGATTTGGATAACGTTCGTGCCTCGTTTCTCATCTCGCTCGCCCTGAACGAATTGAATTTGAAATCGGGAGCTTGGAATTGGCTGGGCACTGCTGTGAGAAGTGCGCAAGATCTTGATCTCCACTTGGAAGTGGCCGGAGTGCATTCCAGAGTAGAAGCGGACATGAGGAGGAGAGTTTGGTGGGCGATATATATACTTGACCGAATGCTATCCATGGAAATCGGGCGTCCTTTCATGATCGACGATGCCGATTGCGACGTAGCTCTTCCTGAGCCGTTTGATGACCATTTCCTCCACACTGAAGGCCCGGTGCCCCCTCCAAACGCCATACCCCTTACTCACTTTTTACACGGTATCATCAATATAGTGCGGTCTTTCTCTGCCATGAGGAAAGCCTGCTCCAGCCCCGTTATTGAGCCGCCACGCCTAGCGACATTTGACAACCACTTCACTGCCTGCCAAAAGATGTTTCCAGAAGCTTGCTTCACTGGTAACGCCTCCTTAATCGCTCCCCACATGCTAATGCCTCTGGCGTACCTCCTTAGTACCCGGCTACTTTTACATCGTCACAACCTCGCCCCGGGCTGCCCTGTGGAAGCCAGAAACGACGCAATTCAGCAGTGCAAGGTCACAGCAATAGAAACAGCAAATTTGATTGCCCGCACCAACGCGACTCTCGCTGATACAGCTACAGCTATTCTCGTAACCCACATATTTCGTTCCACACTGTTCCTACTCCTCACGGGCTGTTACGAGCTGGCATCTACATGTTTGAGGGCTCTTAGGTCCATTGACGTGCGGCGAGATGTCGCTATCCCGTGCGGACGATTCTTATCATTCTTCTTGCAAATCCTAGGAGCTAAGCAAAGAGAATTATTAACCGTCCTCCCCCGCTCGACGACACCCGGTTATCCCTCACAAGTGCCTCTACCCGACCCTAGAGCCGTTCAAGATGCACTTCTGAAAGACGAGGAGCTTCTGATTTACACTAGTGCGGATATGCAAGCTAGTACAGAGACGGCCTGGGTTTGGATCGGGGCAGAGCGTGAAGGCCCTCTGATAATGCCACCGTCATCTACCGGGGGTGGCTTGGCACATGCAGATAACCGGACTGGTCTGAACGCTAAAGAGAGGGAGGATTGGGGAGGTTGGGATAGTTTAATTGAGCTCACTAGGACTCTTGCTTCAGGGGCAGCAAGTCCAGCTCCCGGCTACACCCCTCGAGCGCAGACACTTCCTCCGATAAAGATGGAGCAAGGGGCGAATATAGCCGCAAGCGGCACGGGTGAACTTGGAAGTAATAGAAATAGCCCGGCTGCTGGGGCAACATCAGGCAACAGGAACACGGAGAGAATCAGCATCGCGAACATAATCTAACACACGCCCAAGCGAAAGCAGACTATTGCCAAGGAGAGAAGAGAAAAAAAGGATACCGATGCACAAGGAGGAGGAAACCGGCCGGGTGATACCGGACGAGACTACGAATAACGAACGAACGAACGAATACCCCGTTTATTCTTTCTCGGATTCTACTTTGATTTTATTTTCATCTTATTATTATTTTTTTCCGCGATGAAGGCGCTCTTGGAGGCTTCTGTGACGCATTTGTACGACTGTATTTTTATACCATTCTGTGCATGGCTTCGGCAATACCCAGTATCCGAAATGTTGCTGGTAGACATCTATCAGGGTTATTTGGGTCTTTTCTTTAAAGCGACTTCCATTTGCTTCTTTGGGCTTTGTCGTCGACTAGAATTTCTCAAAACGTACCTGGGGATATACACGGACGATACCAATTTTTATCTACTGTCACTACTGAGGTTCCCTTCTTCTCTCCCTTTTCCGAGCCACGTGTGGCATACATCGAAGGTGGTCGGGTTTTAGCGAATGTTCTATCTCAAAGGGGCATTGTTACATCATCATTAAATACCAAGGGCAGATCTGCTGAGCTAGAAGGGCCGTGTTTGGGATGTGGTTGCCCTAAAGGGGCTTATTAACGAGATGTCTATGACCTTAATCGGCCATATCCTCCGCTGGGGACGTAGACGAACGGGGTCCAGCGGATTCAGTACCGAGTTCTCACCGCTGCAATAAGGTCTACTCCAAGTTCTCGACGCATGATACGTGTATATGGCACACTTTTGAATATAACTCGCGCTCGCATTAACTAAAAGAAATAATGCACTTCTAATTGATATCGCCGCTTCCTTGTGTATACTTACCCTGCTATGCGAATGTACTGACAAGGAGGGCAGAGACGTACCCCATTACGTTGTGACTGTAACGATCCGGCTCAACGAATCATATATACATGTTTGATATGCAGTCATATGTTAGGTTCGGCCTCCATTGGTCTCGTCCAATCGAGTAAATAGCATTATCAGATGAGTACCAATTTTCAAGCCTCATCTGACATATTCGCACGCGTAGTCCGTGACGTGACGAAGCTTGGCAGGCTTTTTCAGACAACTAAAATCTTACAATCTAATCCGAGCGAGCTGTCTATCTCGGTCTCAGCTCTATCTGAATAGTTCCAACGCGGAATCTTAATCGCCCGTCGATTAAGCATAGACACCAATCTCGCTATATCATTGAGGTGGTGTGGGAATATGCCAAGAATTATGTCGTGACTAGACCTCTCAGCTACCCGAGCCGAAATAGCAGCTCCCCCTGCCGACTCCGTCTACTGTAGGGTTGCTGTAGGGAATAATTGTTATACATAGGTATACTGTAGGAGTTAACTTCAACCTAGAGGGGTGTGATTTGCTACGCACGTTGGTTATGACTTACTTGAAACGACTTCGTTGGGACGAACGTACAGGAGGGGGACAGGCTACGGAAATTCCCTCGAAGATTCTTTAATTGGTAAATGCATGGTGGAAGTACCTCTACACACCCTCCTACGGACGTGGGATCATGAAACGGCAAGGGTACTGGAGTGCGTTCTGTCTTGATAGTCCAAGATTATTGGGGTTGTTCAGCTCAATATTCCGCATGCGACATAATATGATAGCCTCAGGCATGTTACAAACTCCAAGATATTGTCTAAATACTTGACCAGTACTCGAATATGGGATACTTGTGGATATAATTAGCTATAATCAGCTATCGCGGCGCAATTTTTACACCGAAAAAGGTATGCCGCAATTATACCCCTTTATTTTCTTATCTTAGTAAGTCGGGTATTGCACCTTCGGGTAATGCTCCCCCGAGCTTCGACAAATACCGGAGCTGTTCAAACTCATGCGGCTACAAGAATAACAAGGGACCAGAACGTAGTATCATTATGTAGGAAGGAATATATCGGCTGTAGATCCTATAAGTATGCGAAAGTTATCATATCAGTTGATTATCCAATAACCAAACAATTCTCCAAAACATGTTTAAAAATAGCAATCAATCATTAGGGCCAGACGTTCGATTATATCAAGGAATTCGAAGATCCCAGTTCAAAAGGAGACGACGATAAATTCATGTTTAAATATACCGGTTGGGAAATAAATTCGCTTCGCTAGTTGTATGGTGTATGTGTGATTGTCCTCAATAGCCTTCAACGACGTATTAATTGCATCCTTACCACTTTCACTACTTGCTGCCACTGTCGACTCCTTAAATTTACTACGTAAACTCCGCGATGGATCATCCATATGAAATTCATAAGAGCTTACATTTTCATATTATATGGCTACAAACCTTCGGCATTTGTTGATACTAATGATGACTTAATTCAAGGTGACTTCGTTTTAATAATATTCTCTTATCTTCAGCTAGCCACATGATTAAAAAATAATTTCATTGCCGGGTGGAAAGGATAATTGATCAAAATGTACATTTTCGTCGAGTAATACATATTTGTCCAGTATCTCTACAATTAATCGACCTTTGGACTCCTTATATTCATTCTCACTTATCGTAGCTTTGTTGGGAAATAGTGTATATTATGGCCAGCTTGTACCTAGTACTAGGCGAGAAGTTGCAGTATTTCCGCAGCTATTGTGTCCATAATAATCCTTAGTCCTTCTGAATGTCGGAATAAAGGGGCGAGGCCCCCTCCCATAGTCCTACTATTCGAGGATACGCACCTGGGGGCAGTTACTAGTATCTCTTGATGCCTTTCTAATACACGTCCGATTATATTCACCTACCTAGGTACCAACAACGGTGTCTCAAATTAAATGATCTCTTAAAAACTACACTTACAGGTACTATAACAGGAGCTATACCTATCAACTAATAACATTTAAGTCCTTTCGATAAACCTTTCCACTAAAATGAGGCGGCCGCTCTGAATATTCTCTGTGTTACCTAGCGTTCTACCGGTTTTGATAACTTTATCGGTTGATATTTAAACTTCAGGGTTAAATACTACGTCGACATCAGTGAATTTATGATAATCAGGGGTTTGGTAGAGTCAAAGCTGTATTTCAGTGATCAAACAACCCTAGTTCAAAATACTTTTATACTGAAGGAAGACCTGGGACCCTCCAAAACAATGAAAATAGATTGTTACATTAACACCGCGATCATGACTCGAATTCTAGTGTTGTACGACATTGGTATGCAAGCTTGACTATCAGCACGACGGCTACATACACGTAGTCACATAATACCGATGCCTCCGTGCTATCCTAGTTATATCTTGCAGATTGTATGGACTTGATTTCCTATCTAGGTTACCGGCACGGGCGGTATAGTAAGGGGCTCCAGATGATATCAATGTGAAACTGATACATGATTGCCACATGATCGATGTAGGTTGCTATCTACACATTGTTGTACTTTTAACAGATTGACGAGTCAAATTTGCCCTTGACACTTTGACACCTCCTGCCCATATTCTATTTCGTCACTAACGTATTTGGGTATATCCTCAAACTGAGACACTTCTAACTATGATTCCAGAGTACCTATGAGTGTTAATTGCGAACCCCGTACCT
The DNA here is from genome assembly GCA_022578535.1 of Jackrogersella minutella. Lineage (NCBI taxonomy): Eukaryota > Fungi > Ascomycota > Sordariomycetes > Xylariales > Hypoxylaceae > Jackrogersella > Jackrogersella minutella. Next base: position 52,434 of record MU388380.1, read on the forward strand.
ACCTAGGTAGGTAGATAGATATCAAAGGGGAAGGGGGCTCAGTATGGTTGTATAAGGACTATGTTGCCTTAATCATGTATTAAATGCCTACAACTCGAGTCCGAGCAAGCCTGCAGCCAACGGAATCTCCACTTATGGCGCTCAGCCATCCAGAATAAACACACCAGCAATATCATTACAATTCAAATTTCCCTTCGTGGCCATCTTCCATAATAAGCCAGCATATTGGTCCACGAGGGGCCTTCGAGTACGCAACAATAAGCATTCTCCTTTCATGGGGCCTTACGTCACGGTCAATGAGGTCGTATGGGAGGGCAAAGCCACATCCCTGAGTGGCGTAGTCCAGAAGTCGTCGGTCAAGAGCCTCATCATAAATAGACTCTGACCCCCAGATGACATGGTGGAGACGAATAATATCGTTGCTGGCGTGGCTTGGCCCCTCTTGGGTGGCACATCGCTTCGCGAGATCTTCATTGGCATGCTCGAGCTCATGGCACCTTTCCTCAGACTCCTGGTCCGCCTTATGATGGCTTTCCTCGTTTAAAATAGCTGCATCATGCTTCTCGACCATATCCTTCAGGTCGGAAGCACCTCGCTCGAGCTCGTCCTCGAGGCCGGCGATCCTTAGCTTGGCCTTGTTAAGCTCTTCGCGAACCAACTTCGCATCGTCTTCCAGGGTCTGGCGTTCCTTTACTGCCGCGCGGAGTTGGTTGATGATGGATTGCATAACTTGGATCCGTTTCTTGTACGACTGGATGAGATCCTCGGTAGGCCTCGTCGTGGAGGTATCATTCGATAGCTCCTCATCTGGGGACACCCGAGTGAGAAAATACTTCGACCACAAGACCACTACGATCGATACATACGGCGATGCTCTTCATCCGGCCTCCGGTGCGGCATTGCGAGGATCGGCGGCGCCGCGTTGGAAGGCGAATCAATACGGAAGAGTTGGACTTGCGGGCCGCTGACGGGATTCTCGGTCGCGGATAATCGAGACTCTAGGGTTCTCATGACTCTCTGGCGATCTAGTCTTGTATAAGTTCTTGCTTCCATCATCGATCCGGCTTGGACTTCGCATGCGATTATGTCAGGTCGCAGTTAAGTCTTCGTTTGGTTTCGCACTGGGTAAATGGTTAGAAGTATCTGCATGCAACCAACCGCATGACATATTCAACACACACATGTCGTCTAGCTGCCTAAGGCTTGCGTCACATTCATAGGATACAAATCAAAATCATGAGCGTCGACCCTCGGAGGCGTATGTAGGGTTCAACCAAGAAGGTTTTAGGTTTGCATGAAAACCTGGTATATGAAGTTCCAAAGGGGGGGGGGGGGGGGGGGGGACGACCCAAAAACCTGCGACACGTAGTTCGCTACCAATGGATTTTTCCGGACCACCCCCCCAAGGGATTTATTCGTTTGGACAGAAATAAACGGAAAAAAATTTCCAGT
>MU388381.1:0-63164 GCA_022578535.1 Jackrogersella minutella
CCTTGCGCTCCTTTTTCACTTTCACTTTCACCTCCTCTTCGCTTAAGTCTTCTTCCTTTTCCTCATCACTTTCCTTCTCGACGTACGTGATATTCTGATACGTCACATGAATCTTTCGGTGCTCTTTGCCGCCGTGGCTTTTAGCAGGGGGAAGACTGTCCCAAACCGTACGAATGTCTAAAGCCCGTCGTGCTTCGATGTCCAAGTCAGTAAAGGATGTCTTAGTAAGGTTCTTAAAGAACGCCACTTTGTACACCTTCTCAAGCTCAACCTTTCGTACGTAGGGAGTACTAGCAAATCTATCCCACCAGTCATCGATATCAGTGATCCTTGAGCCTTTCACCGTTGTATCGTAGTTGTGAACTATTTGAAAGGAACCTGATATATAAATTGGTATTGGAAGTGGGTCGTTAAGATCGATTTTCCATTTAGTAATGGATATAGTGATATTGAAAGCGAACCAGTTGCTGGACGAGGAATGTGGTGGGTTCTTCTTAGATGATCTATCTCGTACGGTATTAGAGAATTCTGCCGCGTATAGTAAAAAATTAGTAGCTGACCGTCTTTCCATCTCGGACGCAGCTGGAATAGCCGTAGTCATAATAGGAGAATATTCTCTTTTGGGTATAAGAGGTTTAGGGGCTGGGCGTCGTGGCACGCGGGCAAGGATATCAGCTGGGGAGAAGTTATCGGACGATGTCTTTTTCTTGGGCCGATTATTAGGCTTCCATGAAGATGAATCAGTGATCAAAATAGAATCGTCATCATTATCACCAGGGATTGGTGCTTGATTCGTACGAGAGGATAAAGAAGCTCCGCAAAAGTGACAAAACTTCATATTATTCTCTGACATACGGGTGTGAGATGCACCGTACGACTCCGGAGCAGGGCAGATATCACCCATTTTGAATATAACAAAGATGAATAATGTGAGATGTAAAAGTGTTGCAAGGGAAGTAAGTGTGAGAATTAGAAGTTTGAAACTTCGTACGATGAGATGGGATCACCTAGGTAGCTATATAGAAGACTTAGAAAGCTTGGGATAGCAGGAACAAATGGCTCACTTGAAAAGTTTGGGTCATTAACCCACTTGCCGACGGTAAGCTCACAATAGGTATAACGTACGAACACTAACCTTTATTGTTAAAAGTCAAAGTTACTAGTATTTGATACAGGGACCTACCTAGGTAAGTAGGTAAGGAAAAATAAGATCCCATAGATGCAAACGAAGCTATTTTAATAGGAATCTTTCTTGTTGCTCTAATACCACTGGAATAATATCATATTTACCCAAGTATCGTACGAAACTTGAGTGCTGCATACCATCTATTATCGTACGAATAAAACAAAATCCAAGAAACTATTGTTTGTGTAATAGGTATCAGTGGTAACGCCGATAAGATAAGAGCGCACGAGCCACATAGCTCGTACGCTATTAGCTTAGTAAGGCTTACGCTTGGTAAGCCTGACTCTGGTAAAGATCTGGCCACAGCCAGATCTTTACACACACATAGATTAAACAACAACAAGAATATAGCAATTGCACCCACTGATGAATCCTAGGATTTAGATCTATACACCTAACCGTGTATAACCCTACACTATCCATATATATAAATATAACTTAATACTTAAGTGATTTAGAACGTGAATTATATTAATATATACTTAAGTGAATAAAGTAGTTAAGCTTTATTCATATTACTTATATAAAAATATTTCTCTTAAATATTTATTTATCCGTACGAGACAGAGAAGTACCGAACTATTAGACCACAAGTTGGTGGCTGGTGGGTGTCCGTGCTACACCTTTCCCCTTTGGGTAACAGCCAAGTGAATTTTTTTTTTTGGCACAGTTGCACGATTGGGCCACCGTACCTCTCATATGTGTACTCATATGAAGGTAGCGATGTTCATTTTTTGAAAGATTTGGGACATTCTGTTACGGTAACATCCGCAATTGAAATATGAGCAGGGGTGATCCCCGGTCACCGTATGCGTTGAAGTTTCCAAATGTTCCAGCACATCCAACTTGAACAACAAAATGTCTTCCATAATAGAAGTGAGGAAAGAACTCTTCGCTTAATTCTTACGAGGCGATATGGATAAAGGTTTCTATATTAGGCTACATGTAGGTATGCATCCTAACATAAGACAGGCCTGTTGAATCCCTAAACCGTTTCCTACTGCGTACATGGCGTAGCCCACGTGGAACCAGGTACGCTAAATACAGGTATGTAAGCAAAGACATAACAACATCAACATCTTTGATCTCTTGAAAATGCATGGTCCCCAAACATTTAATTTCAAAGATATTTCGCTCTAGTTGTATCGAATCTCCATCGTATACTCAACGTCCCATAAGTTATATATCATATATCATAGCTGTTGCGATCCTATCTTCGTCGTGGCATAGGTACCTGTCAGGCGGTCGTTCTAATCTACTGCGTGGAGATTGTGGGGGTTTCGGGGAGATGCGTCTGTGTCGCTTCCCTAATGAGATACAGTTTCGTTCGAATGTGTATTCAGAAAGTTTAGTACCACGGTGTATATGAGACGATGATTATGTGGAAGTTACCTGAGAACTGATCATCACATATGCTATACCTTCAAGTTCATTAAGCCTTCTTCTTCAATAGGTATTGATCGAGTTTGAGACAATTCATCAGAATCCATAGCACGATATTGAGTTAACTTTACAAATTTGGAAACCTTACTGTAAACCGAAAGGACGCAACATAAAAGGGGGAAGGGAGTGTCCAATACCTAGGGTAAGTAAGTATGGGGAGGATCTCACAAAAATATTGGCTCACTTTAGTTTCTGAAGTACTATTATATGACATCTTGAACCAGCCAATTGACCCTGGTTTCAACGGGAAAGGTTGCTTCAGGTGGTATTTGGCTTCGTTTACACAAAGGCTATTTCCTACCTAGGTAGAGTCTCTCAGTCTATTTGAATTTAACAGGGTATCATAAAACAGCACCCTAGGCAGCGTCTACTTAGATATGCCCGGATGTGTGTAGTTCTTGCATGAGAGTGTTGATATGTATATTTTATAGTAACTTCCAAAATATGATCAGGAGAAACTGTGAGGCAGTGACAACAAATCAAATCTAGAACAGGAGAGTATTTAAATCCCCCAGCCAACCTTCAATTGTTAATCTTGATCCTCTTCTCTTCTACACATCACTAAAAAACACAAAAAGATAAGGAAATTTAACAAATTCTGTTACGCAATAGCTTCATGCAAATAATTACTTCCTGAGTCTATATATCATTAAGAGACACTGCTATCAAGTGAAATCTTTCACTGTTGACGGCCTATCTAGTCGTTGTCATTTAAAACGAGTTCCTTTTTCAACATTGTCCTCCGAGAGGACGCATTTTCAACACCAACCCCCCTCAGGCTTTCGGTGAGACTCTCCCCACAACAAGCCAACGAGTCTCGAGAATCTCCGGTTACGACACAGGGCAGTGCATCATAATAATCCATGCGACGAGGCAGAAAATGTCTCCCGATGAAGCGGAAGTCTTATGTCATGGTCGCGTCCCTCTCAGCAACTCTCGTTGTCATCGTGGCACTATGGTTCAATTACATCTTAAAGCTCGTTGAGTATGTTTTCTCTGCCTTCCCACACCTCCTACACCTTTACAAGATTTCTGACATCTGCTTTATAGCTATATTTATGTATTACAACTTGTACGCGAAGGTCAGCATTGGGTAACAGGAGAAGTCGTTTGGAAGGACAGATGTCTAGTCTGTTGTATTTTGTGGGGACGAGCGATGAACGAACTGATCTGACTCTTAGAGCTCAACAATTTAAATCCGAGGGAAGGGGTACACCTGAGACACGATGGACAGAGAGGTCATGTATGTATACCGTTACTTGGTGGAGTTAGGTTCAGAGACTCTCATACAACAGCGTTCTTAAATCCTACAGCAACATGGCCTGCATCGTGACAGGGAAGGTTTCGACGCGCCATTACTTTTCTGTGACCTGCAACAAGAATCGCTCACTTCTAGATCTATGCTACAATGTGAAAGGTCCAGTCCAATTTGAGGCTTGGAAATATCTCTACCGGTATTGATGACGTTAGAGAACGACTCGTCCACGTCTTCATGAAGCTAACAGTCGAGGCGCTGTCGTGGTCGTTCTAGCTCGCTTTCATGGCGATGCTGTTAATCTACCTTTCTTTACTGGCATTCAAGCAAGTGGTGGTTTTAGCGAGGGGTGAACGGACACCCATAAACATCTACTATGAGAAGCATGAATCAATGTTTTGCATCGTCTAAACTGCTCATAAGCTCTAGTAGGTACTATCGCCTGCCTTCATATACTCGCCTAGTCCTTTAATATATCTCTTTAAAATCGGGCATACCTAGGTATGCATATACAATATCGGGAGTGGCTGTGACTTCCGTGAAGAACTGTCTGGACCTTGTCGAAATTGGGATGGGTTGCGTTGATTAAGCTGAAGATACCAATCGTTATAAAAGAGGGAATTGCTATGTTTTCTCTCGGGATAGTAGTGGTAATTTTTAGCTCGGGAGCTGAATGTTCATGACGGAGAGGGTGTGAATCACCGCCATAGACGAAGGCAACAGGTCATGGCTCTTCCTTGAACTTAGAATGGAGGCGCTATGCCATAATCCCAGGCAGAGACTTGTCAAAATTTCTACTCAAGCTGAGGACGGCGGCTATGTAGTTTTCTTTTCAACTGACTCTCGGTGGCCTGACAAGATTCCGATGGAGCACCCCTACACTGGCGATTCGCAAGCCGGCGGTCCGGCCGGTGTGTATCGCGGGAACAGCCGGCGTTGATGCGATTGAAATGGCCTTTGATATAATGTATGCGGGCAAGTGAGGACTTTATACACTACTATCAGAGGGCCAGAGTTCCCCGGAATCTCAGGATGAAGAGAACCAGCAGGGAATGGAAGCAGAGCTTAGAATGTGCTCAGATCGCGAGAGAGAACACTGCGTCGAAATATGCATTTTATTAGATAGGTAACTTCAAGTCATCGTCGGAACATTCAAGGTGGCGCTGTAGACATATATATCGCCCTAACGGTATGTTTGACTTCAATGTTACTACTTAGCTCAGCACATCTGTTAGGGGCATTTTACTCACTTAGGAGCGACGGGAACATTATTATGATATTGTCATATGCCAACAAATACGTTGAAACCCTCATAGATTCTTGTGATCTTCTTTGCGTCGAAGTAATCATAAAGCGGAAAATAACAAGGGTATGGATGACGCATAACCATGACTGCTGAGATCGATGCTACTATTATGTACAGATGAACCCTGGTATTGTCAGATCCTGCGTGGAAGCAGTAAGCCAATCAAAGCGCTGTTATTTTCCCATTTCGGTACTCAGGGTGAATTGCCGATAGCTAGAATGTAACATGGAGATGGGATATTCGCAATGCCGTCGCTATTGGCAGTAGTTATCTTTTGTAATGTCGACGCTAACTGTATTGCATAACTCGAGTAATTTTATACATCCGTATGAAGCATATAGGCTTTGAATAATTCGATGATCTAATTAGAAAAGAATTGCAACGAATTTTGGTCTCGTGGGCGTGCTCAAGAGTGTGTTCTCCATGAACAGAAATGAGGAGAACACTCGAACTCCCCGCATGTAAGGTCCGGACTTTATGCAGTGACGATCACTAGTCTCCGGACCCGTAGATGGGACGGCGAGACGCCCGGTCTGCCGGTCCGGTCCTCTGATAAACGTGGTAGTACACTACATGAGAAAGACCTAGGTAATTCCCAGGTGATGAGTTTTCTTAGGAGCTTAAGAGCTTACGACAACAAGCTAGGTTCAGGGGCTCATTCGAGATGTAGTTACTTACTATTGTATCGACTGACCCGCTGTAGAGAATGTACCTATGCTCAATCCGTCCAAGTTGCCAAACGGTGTCTCCTATTCGGGCCAATCGCAATGCTCATCACGGGTGCTGCGGATGAGGTTTTATTTCTACACTAAAGTTCGTGAATATTTCCACTGCAACGTGTCAGACTCTTGTTCCCATACGTTCTAACCCGTACTTATCGTGTGCTGATGACGACTGAAGACCCAATTGTTTATGCAAGTGTCCCACCAGATCAGAAGGTGTCCAGTCGTTTGGGGAGATCTCTGCTGAATCTTTCGTGAGAAATGATCTGGGGTCTACCAAGATCGCGGGGTCGGTGTCGTCGGCCGATATGGACATAAGCCGAATGGATTTGAAGTTGTAATTGCTACCTACCGGTGCTATTCTAGGAAAGTATCCCTATTAGTGCATTGAAGGACGAGCTGAAAATATTTGAAAATCTGCATAAAACCCACCTAGGTAAGACAGTGACGTCAGGTAGCTTATGATTTAAACGAAAGAGGATTTAGATAAGGCTTGTCTTGCCTGATGGCGTAGATGGCGTTCGTTGTGATAGCCCAGTGGTAAGATATAAATCCCGCGCTGCTCTAAGACACGCGAACAACAACCAAAAAAAAAAACCCGAGATCAAGACCATACCTAAATCACATCTATTTACCGCATCTTGCAGTCGATCGGTTGCTCGCGGGGGTTAGGCCCAGCTGTGGTGGCACGGCATGTTTGGCTGCATACGCCATTGCCGTTGGTGCGTCCTTTTCTGTACCTTTGTAAAACCTCGGGTTGCCTGTGTTAGCTTAGACATTTCTGTTTGGTTGAGGCTCTATCGCCTATGACTCTTGGCCCTCGCGTTGCCCTGAATTTTTTGTCTCATTAGGCGGGCTTGGCTAAATTTCTTTACCTTCCTAGGTACTGGGTTGTCGGCCAATCATGTCGGGTGGTAGTGAAAGCGGCGTACACGAACAAATTTAAAGCGAATAAAAATAGGATCCGAGGCGTTTTTTTCTTGCCTCTCTCCCTTTCTACTTTCGACGACAATTACACAGGAAGGTTTAAAGGCTATACGGTACTTAGGTACATAAATTCCCCTGTACGTATTGATAGGATCTTCCGGAGGAAAGAGACAGTATTAGCCGCTAGAGAAGCTAACTGTGTGTGGAATTAAAACGAAACAAGCTGGAACTAACTGACATGTGATATTAAAGGGGATTCCATAATGCTGTACTTATTTCTACAATTATCTCTTATATTTCGCCAATAAGACTTGTTATAACCAGATCGAATTATCCAGTCATAGTAAGGTCTTAGCTTACTGTCTATATTAAGGTATGATTCTGTCATTGGGGAATTCGTCGCAAAGTCGAGGACTATGACGACATTCTAGCGGAACGAATTGGAGTTTTGGGTTTGCAAGCTCCATTGCCCCATGCATGGGTAATGGATGATGGAGGTAATTACCTCTCATAGCTTTCAGTGGTAACTTGGTGTAGGCGGTGTGGGGGTACCAAATATTCGTAAAGTTAGGGACCTCAGGTACTTTGGCGGGTCCTTCTTTAAGGTCGGATGTTAATGGTTCTTTCAGTCTTGACGAAGGCTTCTCTTATGTAGGTATTGTACCCGATCTTATCAGTTAAGACTCAAAGGATTAAACCAACCATGAAGAGTCTATAAATAGATATGATTGTTATATTGAAAAACTCATTAATAGGAATTGTCATAATGGAATCTGAGACTGAATGTTTCCATACTCACATACGTACAGTATATAAATTTTATACAGCAACTGTGATTTCTTTATCAGTGGGACTTCGCGGTAGTACCACCCCCACTCATTTATAGTGAGTATGGCCCACTAGCAAAGCGGGCTACTACGGAGACCTGCCGTTTCCCTCCTATCAAAATTCAAACAAAGTAGGGCTTTGGTCTATGTGGGTCAAGAATTCGCGTCATGTCTAAATCTTGAATGCATCGAAGATCTTCTCCTGAAAAAACAACCAACTTTCCTTAAGGTCTGGTAGTACGATAATATTCATTCATTCATTTTCTGACCTATTTCCATTCTTTTCATAACTTAACCAGTACTTGGAAGTTTTGTTATAGATCTTTAATCTCCCCCAACTTCGATCCATTTAATAATACCTTACCTAGGATCGTTCCAAGAGTTAGATCTAGACCACTTCGTTGTGTGCTCTACATTAATAGGTATTCGATCTACAAACCACAACACCAACAGCATCCAGCGATCCTCAACATTCGTTACTTTCTTAGGTTTTTTTCTCCGACCCCATTCAAACCTATCAACATTGTAGTCTTATCCTTATTCCTTTTTTGGGTCTTGGATTGAAGGCTGTTGATTTTGTTTAATGTTGGCGTCTCACAATATCGATTACTGACGATAGCTTACGATTTATGGGGGAATATCGAGACTACTTATAACCTTGGAGCCCTATCCATCTTCATTTAATATGGCTTATAGAAGTGGTCAAAACGAATTCGACGAGAAGACATCGCCAACTCTGACACGCGCTCCAACCGTCTCAGATACCGCCGGTGATTCAGAAAAATTTACTGAGAAGTTCCCTCCGGAGCCGTCGCGGCATCTTCAGGTCCCTTCCGAGTCCGGCCGACCACCCACGGAATCAAGTTTTCTTTCGAGATCCGAATCTCGGGATCAAGCAACTCGACTAGTCGACGATCTCACGCTTCTCCAAGCGGAGCAGGCTATCAGCAATAGAGAATCAGCCGAACTACGTCGTGCTCACTCTAAATCACGAAGCCACGAACCCGCAGTAAACGAGGATGTGTTTAATCAACCCGCTCAGACGCCTACAGTCGGCTTGGCCCCGGAGCCCCCAAGCCAATTAAACAAGGCCGTCCGGGGCATTAAGAAATTACCTCGGATTGTTCGATATCTCTTATACAGCATACCTTTTACCTGCATCTTGTTAATTCCGATACTTCTTGGGCGCCTTCTGCCCCAAGAGAACCAGGCTGTCATCGGTGGTCCCGGTGGTGTGCAGTTGGAGTGGTTTGGTATCTGGCTCTTGGTACTATGGCTATCACTATGGGTGGCTAGAATAATTACAGCTATTCTACCCTGGGTCCTGACCATCTTGGCTAAGATCCTTGGTTCAGGAAATTCTAAGAAATGGGGTGGGATCGGCCGCCAGTTGGAGTTGCCTTCTGCATTGTTTCTTTGGATGCTGGCTATAATGATCTCGTACTATCCCATCCTTAATAACCATAAGGTGAAAGCCCGGGTTCCTGATGAAGCCGATACCGAATATCCAGACATAGGTTGGATCGATGTGGTCAACAAGGTTATTACCGCGTTCTTTGTTTTTGCTGTTTTGAATTGGGTTGAGAAGATTTTGATGCAATGGATTGCGTCGACCTTCCATATGAGGACATATTCGTCACGCATCGAGATGAACAAACAGTGTATAGCGTAAGCTCTACTTTACTATCATGCTTATAAATTTGCATTGCTAATCGACGGAAAATAGATACCTGGTTCATCTCTACGAGCATTCTAAAGACAGACTAGTTTCAGAAGCATCAGTCATGAACGCCCAGGCCTCTGGCTCTGGTACCAAAACGCCTATGGCTGTGCTCTCGCACAACGCTCGAGACACCATAGCGAAAGTTGGTGATATGGCGAACCGTGTGGCTGGTGATTTTACTGGACGCGAAGTCAGACTCAGAAATCATCCTAGAAAAGTTGTCTCTGAACTGCTCCGAAATACCAATTCCGCGCAGGTGTTGGCTAGACGTCTTTTCCGCACTTATGCCAAGGCTGGCGCCGAAGTCTTAGCGCCAATTGACTTGAATCCAGCCTTCCCTACTGCAGAGGATGCGGAGGCTGCATTTCTCGTATTCGACCGTGATCTAAATGGCGACGTATCGATGGAGGAATTGGAAGCATTTTGCGATGAAGTTCATCGCGAAAAAAAGGCGATAGCAGCTTCGCTCAAGGATCTCGACTCCGTCATTCAAAAGCTAGACAGGGTATTTCTTGTCATAATCGTCCTTATCACTGTTCTTGTCTTCATCTCGATAATATCGAGTAGTACTGCAGCTGCCCTGGCCTCTGCCGGTACTGCCGTCTTAGGTCTCGCGTGGGTGCTCCAGGCAACGGCCCAGGAATTTCTCCAGTCGATGATTTTCGTTTTCATCAAGCATCCGTTCGATGTCGGTGATCGCGTCACGGTATACGGCAACACCGGATCCCTAATGCGAGGTGACGACTACTACGTGACTGAGATCTCACTATTATTCACCGAATTCAAGAAGATGGAGGGACATATGGTGCAGGCTCCCAACTCGGTCCTAAATACCCTATTTATACTCAACCACCGGCGCAGTGGCCAGTTGGCTGATGTTTTTGAACTTCGGATGAAGTACGGTACTCCACCAAGCGTGATCAGGGAGCTTGAGGCTCGCATGACGGAATATGTCCTTGATAACAAGCGCGACTTTGCCAATAAGATTATAACGGAGCTTCGAGGGTTCGAGGACGCGTATTGTATGACTGTCAACCTCATTTGCTTCCACAAGACAAGCTTCCAGAACGAACTACTTCGCCTTGTCCGCCATAACAAATTCGCCATCGAATTGATGACCCAGATGGTTGCCCTCGGCATCGAGCAACCTCGTCGGCAATACCAAATCGCCGGAAAGGAGTGGCCTGTCTTCCAGTCTAATGTTCAGCCGCCGTCCTACGAGGAAGCCAGGCCGACTGTAGACCCCTCTATGCTGACTGCCACCCGCCGACGAGCCAATTCCCATGCTCCTGATACCATGGGAGACATCTACCAAGACGTTTTCGTCTCCCGCAAAGTCAGCAACCCGGTCTTAAGCCAACCCCCTCCTATACCAGAGGATAGTGCGGAAGCCAGCGGCGCCCTTCTCGGCAGCCAATCGCAGCTAGATAAGGTGCCCTCTAACGGAAGCGGCGGCCGCAGCAGCCACAAGAATCTATTCCACCGGTCTATGACACTAAGGAAGAGCGCCGACCGCTCCGAAAGAGACAGGGATATTGTTTAAGAAGCGACAGCGACTTGAGCGAGCACCCAGCATTATTAATGATTAATGGCACACATCCTTCTTTTATAACCCATAGACTGGAATGAGTGATTATACGGTATAGACTGGTCATATACCCATGTAGGTTGGACTTGTTAGACAGCGGCGTACAAACAGTGATGAATGATAATTTTACACTTCATACTCTTTTTCTGAATACTTGACTTCTGTGATGAGTGTCTTGCTAGACTATTAATGGTGTCTTGTAGTCTCAACAAACTATTTAGTGAGGTTCAACCACAAGGAACGAAAAGGGGCTAAACTTCCTAGCCCCTTTTATCAGGCTCACTGCCACTGACCAACGAACAATCTGCATTCTCCGAGGGAGTCAATCTACTCTTTAGGAATCAGAGTAAATAGAGGGACTTAATTTAATCTACTCTACTAGGCAGCCCCCCAATAGTCACAGCCGTTGCAAGACAACCAAAGTTGAAATACGCGCCCTAAACAAGGCCAAGTACAATTAGTTATCCAGTCCAATCAAGAGCTATGAAAAGACGGCCATATATTCATTTCGTTTGAATTCGTTTCATTTCATTTCCGAACAACTCCGGCCAAAAAAAAAAAAAACCTCTCTATGCAATGTACCGTAAGGGTATCTCTTTGTTATAACAAACACGTAATGCCGGCGCCGCGTTCGGTACAAAATACACTTTTCTTTTTTGGGGGGAAAAAAAGAAGAAGAGGAAGAGATAAAAAAACCATCGCGATGCCATTTTCGTTGCTCTTTTGTTTTTCTCTCTTTCAACGATCCAGTGATAAACGCCGATATATGCATTTCGAGGACCCGGTCTGTTTCCTTATGTCCCTTCCCCGGCGGACACATGCCTTCCCGATCTCGTATACCTCCACCTCCCGCCGCCTTATCGAAAACAGTGTTCGCTGGGCCATATCAAAGGCCGAAAAAATCCGTAGAAAAAAAAAACAGTACCGCCGCGCGCTTCTTAATCCTCATCCGATGCCTATCCTCTTCGCTCATTCTGCTGTCCCTTCGTGGGGCCACAAATTCGCCAATGTAGGACATCACTTCGGCGTCGATTTCCTGACGCTATCTACACGTTTCAAGAGGCTTGCGATATCCGCGAGGTGATCTTCGGCGTTCGTCATGGTATCAACGACTCCGTCTCCGCTCCTGACCCGCTTCATGCTCGGAGGTGTTTCGATTCCGTTCGCAGCGAAATCTTCCTCCTCTACGCGACGTTTTCGTCTCTGGCTCTTGCTGCTTGGAGGCGAGATGTTTGGTTCGTTCGGTTCTCGCGCATCGGTGTGGATGGTTGGCGAGGAGTAGCCGTTTAGTGCCGGTGCGGGTGGCGGTGAATGGGCAGGAGTCGTAGACTCGGCAGGCGGTAGTCCGTAGTTGCCGAAGCCGGGTATTGATTTCTTCCCTTCGAGCATAGGTATTGCAAGTGACTCGGGCAGGTATTCGCCATTTGGCATTCGCACGAGCCCGCTCGCTTTGAGGCGCCAGTACGAATCCGTGAGCCTCGATCGAGGTTTTGTTACTCGGCCGCTGTTATAGCCGAGACTGGAACGATAGCTCGAACTAAAGGTAGAGCCGCGGAAGCTTCCTGTAGACTTAGACATAGAATCTCTATCGCTACCGCGACATTTGGCCCTTAACATTGCGGTTTTGGATCCTTCCTTATAGACTTTTGGCTCCGGAAGTGTCTTCAATGGACGAAGTCCGCGTTTGAGACGGTCTATGTTTTCTGATCGTAATCGCATCTTCTTTTCGAGGCGCTCTTCCGGTTCTGTTTCGGCATCACTATCCATAGCGGCGTACCGAGCCGCGGCTTTTTCGTCCCTAACGCCCTTGAAAACGCCGGTGGCAAGTAGCGCGTCTTCGATGCTTTGCATTCTCGATCGAAAGCCTGGCAGCTCAATATTTGATGAAGTTGATGCGTTTTCGAAGTCCTGCGTTCTTGTATTGGGGGTTGATCTAGTCGACTCTCTCAGTTTCACAGCCTCGTCGACGTTATGGCGACTCCTCTTGAATATCGAATTCGTCGCCTCCTGAGTGATCCTTTCTTTTTCTTCCCTTTCAGCACGTTCGCGCTTTGCCACATTCTCAGGCAATCTCCACTGCCGGGCCTTCTCTCTTTCCATCTTCATACGTCTAATACGTTGTCGCTTACGAAAGCCATCCTTCCACTGAAAGAAGAATTTGACTTTGAGATATTTCTCTCGATATTCGCGCGCTACAGCCCATGATTTTTCTTCTTCTTCTTTGCGTATGCGTTCCATTTCGGAAGCTTCAAACTCATCCCAGATGTTTCTGACTAAATACTCAACTGCAACTTGCTCAAGCTGTGACTCCATTAGACCTCTATCGCCAAAAACAAACCACTTAGTAAAATCACTCAACAAATCGCGTTGGGTCACGTTCTGAGGATTTGTGGTACTTGTGGCATCGGTTTTCTGAGATAGAAGGGCAGGTGCTGTTATCTGCGCTTCCGCGAGTGGGCTTCCAGGATGCGCTATAGCAGGCACATCGAGAGTAGTAGTCTTGGGTAGTCCTACTTGCTGTTGCCCAAATATCGTTGATGATTGAACAGTGGGGGAATTTGGCTTCTCGGGTCTGGGAGCATTCGAGGGCTGGACGTTCGTAAATGCTGGGAATGTAGAAGGACTGGCAATTTGCGGTTGAGCTGCGCTCGCGCCAAGCTCTGAAGGGATAGGCGGCTGTGCTGTGTCTTTGTTTGATAGAAGTCCCGAGAACGGAATGGTGCTAGGTGTAGCCGGCATGGCTCCTAAACCTTTGTCCTCGCTCTTATTGTTTAGGAAACCAAACAGGTTGGGTGTGGTCGCAGGAGCGGTGGCCTTTGGACCAGATAACGTATTTTCAAATCTAACCTTCTTAGTGATAGATGTTGATTGCGTGCTGAGACCTTCTGGGCGGGTTTGATTCGTGACTTTGCCATTGTCAGGCTCTACTGAGCTGAGCGGGTTGGTCCCTAGAGTATTTCCTAGTGAAGGAGGTGCTGCATTAGGAAGGGCGAAATTGGTAGATTGGGCACCAAATTTATTGCCAGGTTGTGTAAAGGTCAGAGTGTTAGTTTGCGCCATAGGTGTCGAAATTGAGGTATGAGTTTGGCCAAGAGAGAAGGGGTTAGTAGCATGAGCCCCCGATTGCGTGTTGGGTTGTCCAAAGATTGAGGCATTAGACTGTCCTGTAGGAATAGACGAGGCATCCTGTCTTGTCTGTGCAAAGTTTGGAGTGGGAGATGGAGATTGTCCAAAAGGACTAGCAACCCCCGGCTTAGTAATTGCGTGGTTTCCAAGCGTCGGTTGGGAATAAGAAGGGGGTATCTGCCCCTTGCTCTGAGCCTCACTATCGTGCTTTTCAAGGTGGCCATGCTGTTCTTGGCCGTTGCTACTCAAAACGTCCTGTGAATTGCTGACGAATAAGCTATCCTCTTCTTCATTCGTCCAGTTGCCGGTTTCTACCTCTGGTTCTAAAAGCATCATAGAGGTATCTGACTCGTATACAGTCGAATGAACGACTTCCGTAAACGAACGTCCCATACGTTTGCGTTCTACAATATCTCCAGAAAATGGGTGTGGTACTCGGGTATCGGTATAGTCGGGGCTCGGACTCAGAATAAGGTAACCGCCATCACTATCGAATTGAAACCCATGTTTAACGAAGAAGTCAACAGCTTCTTCTTCGGTATCGGTGTACAGATGCTGCTTTAAGACAGCAGGAGTAAGGTCTTTTGGCCCATATCGTGGCCTCGAACACGACCGCTTGATAAGTTTCACTATCACTTTGCGGATAGTATTGAAATGTATCTCCGCGAAACAGGCCATAGTGTAGGAAACTGATGGGTGCTTGATGGAGTCGAAGAATGTCGAAGCAACATCCATGGTGATTTGGGTGTGAGCTTCCGCTAAAGGACCCTGAAGTCGCTGTACATTCCTAATGCATTCCGTGAGACATATTGCGGATTTTATCCCATGGGCATCTTCCCCGAACCGACGGTCCCAGCCTTCGATTCTTTCTGTGAGGGACGGATTGAAGGCGTAGAATATTATAAAATACCCTCGAAATTCGGCCTCGTTCTCACACTTGATTCCTTGCTGCGCGCAGTCATCATAAACTTCCATCAGGGATATTAAGGTCTTGCTCAATTGCTCCACCTCCTGTTGTTCTGAAAAGTCCACCGGGGTGAATCCGCTTCGGGAGAGAAGATGAAGCGATGTAACGTGAAAACGAGCAATCGTCTCAAGGCAATAGATCTGATCTTGGATCTCTGCAGGCGTCATGGCGTACTTCTGAAACGAGAAGTCTATCCGAATAGCTCGGGTACGGTCCCAAAGAAAATGGTGTCGTTGAGGTAGATGGCCGTCCTCCTCGATGAGGTCGGTCAGGTAAGACAAAGTTTTGCGCAGCGTGCGGACCGATCGTACATCCATGGGGAGAGGTGATTCTTGTCCTGCGGCTGACCGGGCAAGTCGCTTAACCATAAGTGAGGGCATCACAACAAGATCACCATGCTCGTCTATGCCCTTTTCGGGGCCTTTGATGTCCTTCTCAACAATACGAGTAATTCTCTCCCACTCGGGACACATGTCTTCACAAATACCCTTGAAGACAAGTGCCTCGTCGAGTCGTCGCTTTTTGTCCGGATCGTTGATTAGACCTGCTCGCATTAGTGAGTTCCTCGCCTTTTCTCGGTAAGCCTTGTGGGACTCGCGCAGGCGTTCTACAGCCTGACGGTTCTCGAAGCTTCCTGCATTCGGCGGCCATCGTGGTGGTTTGATGTTATCCTTCTCTAGCTGATCGAGAATCTTCTTAGCGAAGACATCCGGATCCTCTCTCCTAGAGCTTGCCGGCTTGCCGTCCCCGATTGAAGTCTCTTGTTTAGTATCCTGTGCCGAGGATAGAGGCCGAAAAGGAGTGAGTCCAGAATCTGGTGACTTCCGTGATAATTTAGTCTTCCGCTGGGAATCATTCTCGTTCTTTCGTTTCCCGTTGATCTGACTCTTAGGTGCCGATTCTGTAGCCTTCTGATCCTGCTTCGGCCATGCTGGCTTAACATACTCGGAGACTTTCCTCCTTCCATTAGTGCTCGGCGTCGAACCCGCTCCACTTCCGTTGGTAAATACTGAGGTTTGTTTTGTGAAGGGATTTGTATGAGAAGAATTGCGGTTGCCCGTGGTAGTCGGTTTAGAATCCTGCGCAAAGCTAGACTTGCCCAGCGAATTGGTTTTCGGGGTTGCCGAACTTTGCAGTTGATCAAAAGGAGAAGAGACTGTTCGGTTTTGGGCCGTAGACGTCGATGGCACAAAAGGGTTCTTCGTAGGTGGTTTAGCTGAAAAGGGGTTTGGCGCGGGCACCGTCCCATTGGTCTGCTTTTGCGAAAACGGATTGGCTTGAGCCTGAGCGAATGGATTCGTCGGCTGGGCGAATGCTATAATGGGAAAAACATAGTCAGTGTTGTTGAAGCATCCTCGCATCCTCCTCACCCGGGTGTCTCATCGCGTCTCGACGCCTCGGCATGCTTCATCGTCCATCCAGTTGCTTCCTTTCGTCGAATATCGGTATGTACTCGATGGTGCCGAGGGTTTGCAGTCGTTCGCCGTAAACATTACTATGGTTGTCGGGAAAGGGAAAGCCATTCTACTTACGGTTGGCAGGTTGCTTCGTCGTCAGGCCGGCTCCCCAGCCACCCTGCCTCTCAGGATTAGGCATTGCGCTTTATCGCAAAATCTGGCGTGTTTATTGTCATCGATAATTTGGATGATCGAGGTGATCGAGGTTGAGTAGGGCGTTGCGAGGTAAGGTGAAGTAGGTTGAGAAACTTGGTGTGAAAGGCACAACAAAGAAAGGTCGCTTCGAGGTCCGCAAAAGGATATGAATCAGATGGGGGAAAAAAGAATAAGCGCCGACAAGGAGCGTGTATAGATGGATGAGAACGCGTAAGGAATTGTAGAAGGTTGTTTTCTTATCGGTTGTGCGCAATAGAGAACGGATATGTGGTTTGTAGGTGCTAAATTTTACTTTTACTTGTTGACAACTGATGGTGTTGCAACCATGTTGAAATCGCATTCGGAAGAGCTAGAGTACAGTAGGTACCTAGAAAAGGAAGCTAGGATATTCTTGCCTGACATGACCGCCCTGGTGCTAGTCTAGAAACGGATTAAACTCTACTAGTACCAACAGCAGTTGGCCTAAGCTCTTCCAATTTGTACATGTATTAGGTAATCAATCATATTTTTGTACAAGTACCTAGGTACTGAAATTACAGCACTCCAACGCTGATCCCCTCCCCGCAGGATTCCCCTGGCAGCCCTGGTTCATCAAATTTAGTTGCTTTAGGTACCTACCCTAGGTACACTAACCAACCTGAACATGAGGTCATTGGGGACACCTTGATCGCAACTTATTATCGCTGTCCTCCTTTTACCGTACCGACCACGTTGCGGCTGTATTTTTAGCTGCTTAACCGGCATTGGGTTTTGCATTTGCGAGAAATAACCTTCAATAAGAGATAGGAACAAGTTGGGGTCAACACAACCTTACCTTATTCATGTCCCTCCATATGCCAATTAATTCTTAATTTAGACTTAACTTAAACAACAACATCCCATTTTCATCCCATTCTATTCCCTCATTCATGAATTTCACATGACCCTGGTGGTGCGAAGTCTTAAGTCTTTCTTTTTCAAGGGTCTGATGCACACCCGCAGAGTATGGAAACCTCAATCTCACCTGCATCCACCATACGAAGCTCCGCCCCCGGTACGTACGAGTATTATCAGACACAGCTATCCTTTGAAATTTCAACAGTTCGTCTTTACCGCCTCCAAATGTGTGAATGATTTCTCTCGAATTCAATCTCGCATCATTTGCAGCAATTGAACAACGATAGAACGATCAAATAATCGATCGAAACCCCGAAACCCCGAAACTCGGGCCTCGTTATACATCTATCCAGCTACATAGTACCTAGTTAGCCTGTAGAACCAATATTCTCCGAACGAATAGTCGTCCAGAAACAACCCATCGAATTCCTAAAGCGCCCATCCTGGCAATCGATTACATATAACACTTGAGCCTGCAGGCACCCGCCGCCAGCAATGGCATTTCTCGAAGATCCTCGTCTCCGACAGCGATGGAACCAAATCTCGCACACGACAGAGGCAGTTACCGAGAATGCAGCCGCTGGCATCTGGAGTTTTGGGCACACCTACATTACGCCATGTCTCTCATCCGTCACCTCGGCTCTGGAAAGCTGTACGTCAGTCTGTGTCGGCGATCGCGAGGAACGAGCGCGACGGTTGAGGGAACGTCAGTGGTCGCAAGGGAGGGCTGAATACAGCTTTGATTTCTATGATGACTGGGATGAGGAACTAGGAGGTCAAGATGACGGAGGCGGACTGCTTGGTGGTTGGCGGAGCGAAGACTGGGATCATCTGCTCGCGGGTACTGGAAAGAGACGAGCCGCTGCCGATGTTCAAGAACAGCCTAGAAGAAAGCGCGGGATGAGCTACGGGACGAGAGGGCCGCGAAAGAGGGCCAGTACCGAGGAGGATCCGACTATCATCCCGAGCACCGCACCCCTGGGCTTCTTAGGTCGTCTACCGTTCAAATTTGGGGGAACCTTGAGATATAAGCCTAGCGCGGCGAATCTACAGGAACATCCCGGGACGTCAAGAACTGCACTAGATACAGAACACGAGCCATTATTGGGCAACGGCGAGGGCACAGCGCATCTCGACGAGTCACCGACGCAAAGTAGGAAGCGAAGCGGAACGGTAGGCAGTGGGGATACCAGTGACTCGTACAGATCAAGAGGCGATCTCTTCCCGAGCGATGAGGAAGGGGACGAAGATGCGATACCATTAGACGATGAATTCACCATTGCGCTGGAGCACGTGGACGATCGCTCGAGCAATAAAACGAAGAGTAGCAAAGGAAAGCGGATTGCAGATCGTAGGATGCCAAGGAGTGTCTCGAGGACAACGATAGACTCAACAAGGCCATCGTTACGTCCCAGTTTGGGCTCGGGATCTATCCCCCCTGAAAGCCCGGCGTTGCATTCGACGCCATCACTAGAGGACTTAAGACTAGAAGAGGAGCGCTTAAAAAGAGAAGAAGATGAAATAGTAGAGAAGAAGAGACAGGCGGCCGCAGACCTAGCTCTTCGACGTGGGCTAAGCCGGGAAAACCTCAAGATCGAATCTGTCCGCGAGGTGAAGTCGGAAATGCTCAGGGTAGAAAAAGTACCGGTCCCGGAAGAGGTCATCCTAGATCAAGACTCAGATGAAGACCAAGTCGAGGAGGTAGCAATTAGACCTGCGGGAGAGGAGCGTCGACAATCAACAACGACGCCGTTACAAATTAGCCCACGACCGAAAGATCCGTCACAAGAGGACTTCGTGCCTGCACGGCTACCATATTTCCGATGAGAACGACTACGCTACGTGTCATTGACTTCCGGTTTCAATCTTAATTACCGTCAACTACAGTTGGCATGCAACATGTTGACGTATACTAATACCGACTCTTTAGAACAAGATCGGGAATGTGAGCTCAGGTTTAAGGGTGTTTGAGAACGTCCGTTACGAATCATGAGGCCGTGATTGCATTATAACCCAATAGCATATTGGTGGCGTGGCGTTGATGGTATGGGCTACTACTGGTGGTCTTTTGGCAGCCATGTTATTCTACTGGATACCTATTCAGTACCTAATGCGTGTACTTTGTAAGATTCTAAGATACCATTAGGGAGGACTGATTGAGAAAACGAGGTTAGGTCTTATGAATGGGTCTTATAGATCCCCCAAAGATTCAATAGCTTCACTGGTTCTAAACAAGCAAGCTACAGGATGTATTATATTATAGAGCTTGACTTTTACAGCGGATAATACCCAGATTTGGACATCCATTACCTGCCTGCCTATGTAGGTGCGTATGTATTGGAGACAATGCTAGGGCTAGTATACAAAGTCTCAAGTCTTAAGACTTCTTATATAAATGATTTAAAGATACTGGATGGTCATTTAATCTTTTCCAGTCATCGCTTAAGGATTTGAACCTCGTCCACTTGTCTTCTGTAAAGGAGATGGTAACAAATGCTAGAATGACATTTCTTAACTCTTAACCTTCAGATAGTCCATATGTGCAATGGAGTCATGGACCCCCTTTTTCGAAGAGCATTACCTAAAATAGATATGCCTCGGCATACCTCCGCCCTACCCCGGGTAGCCTCACCTTAGCTCCCGAGAATGATTAAAGTTCCAAGGTTAATGATGGGACCACAATGTCGGATACGGAATTTACAGCTTCAACAAACTTGCTATCTTAGGCCTAACTTCATACTGTCGGCTAGTTTTGAATCCGAATTCATGAGTGAATGCTCTTTGGAAGTGGCTTGGGGTTTTATACTACTCTAGCTACAGGGTTTCTTTGTTCTAAGCTTTGGGTTCCCACAAGGTTGCTTGCACGGGGAGACGTCGCCTAAATATTGTGCATTTCGTACGATAGAGATATTGCCGAGGCGCGGTAGGATCGCATCTCAATACCTATTCTTTAGCAGCCAAACCCGCCGCCATTCCAACGCCCGAAATGACCGAGTCGACTACCTAGGTACATTTTCGTATAAGTCCCCAAACTCAGTTTCACTCGAATACTCAATCGCATTCAACACATATCCCTGCATCTATTCTATTACGCACGCGACCAAGGAGCACTAAAGCAGCTAAACTACAACTTGCATATTAATCATTAATCTATCTACCTACTTGCTTACCTAGTCCTAAGCACTTACCGTCTTAAAAAATAATATCACATCACAGACAGACACTCAAAACCAAACAGTCACGATGGCGCCTAAGCAAGGACCCATCGTAACGCCCCTGACGACCCTCCTCGGGATCCAGCACCCCATCATCCTAGCGGGCATGGCGCGGGTGTCGGGCGGGGCCCTCGCAGCCGCAGTGTCCAACGCCGGCGGTCTAGGCGTCATCGGCGGGTTCGAGTACACGCCGGACCAGCTGCGGTCGATCATCGCGGACCTGAAGGCGGCGCTGCGGTCGCCGGAGCTGCCGTTCGGCGTGGACCTGGCGCTGCCGCAGATCGGCGGCAACGCGCGCAAGACGAACCACGACTACACGCACGGCAAGCTGGACGAGCTCATCGACATCACGATCGAGAGCGGCGCCAAGCTCTTCGTCAGCGCCGTCGGCGTCCCGCCCAAGCGCGTGATCGACCGCCTGCACGCCGCGGGCATCCTCGTCATGAACATGGTCGGGCACCCCAAGCACGCCGCCAAGGCCCTCGACCTCGGCGTGGACATGGTCTGCCCGCAGGGCGGCGAGGGCGGCGGGCACACGGGCGACATCGCGTCGTCCGTGCTCGTCCCCGCGGTGGCGGACGTGGCGCGGCGCTACAAGCCGGCCATGCTGAAGGGGTCGCCGGCGCTCGTCGTCGCCGCGGGCGGCATCAACGACGGGCGGTCGCTGGCGTCGAGCCTGATGCTGGGCGCGGCGGGGGTCTGGGTGGGCACGCGGTTCGTCGCCGCGGCCGAGGCCAACAGCAGCGACGCGCACAAGCGCAGCATCGTGGAGTGCGGGTACAACGACACGGAGCGCACCCTCGTCATCACGGGCCGCCCCCTCCGCATGCGCACCAACGCCTACATCCAGCGCTGGCACGACCAGCCCCAGCGCATCAAGGAGCTCTGCGATAAGGGCGTCGTGCCTTTCGAGCACGACCTCGAGACCGACAACCCCGACATCGACCTCCCCCACCTCATGGGCCAGGTCGCCGGGATCATCAAGGACGTCAAGCCCGCCGGCGAGATCGTGGACGAGATGGTCGCCCAGGCCGTCGAGGTCCTCAACACCGGCGCTTCGTATGTCCGCGCCGGCAAGGGCGCCAAGCTGTGATGATGCCCATGGCCGAGGGCTCGGGGGCGGGGGGAACCGGGAGGGGATGTGTACGTACGTGTGTGTGTATGTGTTGTGTATATTTGATACGTATTAGGTAGTCTCGAATAAATACGACCGGGACGGCTGCCGGTAGTTGAACTTCCCAGCGGCGCCCGGGGAGATCATTCCTACCTACATGACATGACATGACGCAGTGCTACGCGCGAAGAACAGCCTATCGATCTACTCGCCGCTCCCTTATCTACCCCTCGAACCATCCTCAACGCGGATATAACCCGCGAAAAAGAACCTCGGCAGCGGGGGTCTTTGAAGGAACGGGCCGGCATTTTCATGATACCTTATTCTTGCAGATTCAGGGGCGCGGGGGCGGGGGGCGGTGTGAAGAAAAAACAACAAATCATATCTAATCACTTTTTTTTTTTTTTTTTTTGCACATTTTCTGTTTTAGGGCCTGACGTATAGGAAAATTGGGTTTACGAGCGATCATTGAAGATCATGCAGATATGTATAACAATTCGATAGGGCCAAGCCACGAAAGATAGGGGCGGGGGAGGGACGCGTGTAAGGTTTGCGCGGAAGAAACATCCATGACTCAAAAAAATATTTTTTCCTTCTCTCTCTCTCCCTATGATAGTACCCTATGTAGCTTCGTAAACTTTTTTTTTTTTTGCCATACACAGACTTCGGGGCTGCAGCAGCCTTCGCTCTCTTGCATTGCCTAGTGCTATTTCGATCGGATGACCTTGCATTTCGTTACGCGTTGCAGAAAAAGAAACGGGCAAGAGAAAGAAAGAAAGGAAATATATTCGAGGGTCGGGAGCTTGCGTCGTTTTGCGCTTCGGTAAAGGTGCAGGATGTCGTAGAATCGTCTCACCAGTTCTTCTGTAAATTCTCCTCGCCACTTGTTTCACTTCATTGTGACATGTCAAAATGGCCCAATCGATTGGCATGTATACTTGGATACTTAAGCAATATAGGGCAAGACAGATATAGAAAGCAGTATCATGTTACGTGTGTATGTCTCGAAGAATACCTTATCGATCCTGCGATATATCTGGGGTCCTTCGAAATGGTGTGATTCGTGATGAACTACTCCCTTACTGGTTGCTTATAACACGGCTTAACGTCTAGCATCATAGGAACATCATCATAGACCAATTGATTTTCACTTAACGTTGAACAGATTTGGAAGTTAGATCCTTCTGTAGCCAGAGATGTGGACATCTTTGATCTGGTTGGTTGAATTGTTATGTGTACGGCATGGTGTACAGCGTGAGATAAGACATGATGTGGCTGACTGGTTTGTCGCAGACCAGAAACAGCGAATCAACAAACCCATCTGTCCCCGCGACTTTTCCTAAACACTGCTGTTGAAACTGAGGGTTCCTTCTCCCATTGTGTTGGTAAAACCATCATCAATGTATCTAACTCCTCGCGGGCTGCCTGCATCCGCTTCTTCATGGGATCCACTGTGGTGTTCTCCTGCAATTCTTCCTGCAATTGTAGTTCTTCGAGGCGTTGTATCTCCTCCTCGAGCAACTCTACCTCGGTAACCTGTGGCTCATCTTCTACTAACTGGGGAAGGGGGCCCAGGCCAAGGTTCTCTGTGTCGTGCACAAATATCATCTTCTCTAATGAATTCAAGTCGACCTTCTTCCATCGCAGTATTCTCCATGCGCCCTCGGGAACGACTGCAAGGCGTCGTACTCGATCCAAATCTCTTGTGGAAGCCCATAGTGGTGAACATTCGGGCTTTAGCTCCGAGTTGCCGAAGAACACGGTATCTCGGCTGAAATCGACATAAATCCTCGGTTGTAAGCTTCCTACACCGAGAGAAAGTTGATAGTGCTTGAGTGCTTCATATCTAGCCTCGGCGTTGACATGTAAGAGAGCAGGAATCTGTGTAGTTGATCTCCATGTTTCTTCGTAGTCGGGAGACTCTGATATTGCTTCTTCTAGTGACTTGGGTGTCTGTCCTTGTCTTCCGTAGGGAGACTTGACGACTACCGTCCTAGATTCTGGCATAGCATCTTGCCATATTTTAATGCGTAGTTCAGGAGGAAGTTCGTTGAACTTGGTGAAGGTAGTAGGGCCTTGGCTCTTGCTAGAGAGACGTGAGATTGTCTGCTCCATTGTGTTGTCGATGAGGTTAAGTAGTTGGTAATATTGAAACCGTTGCCAGCGGTAGAGCCTTATGAATAAAAGGATCGAACTGATCAGAGGTATGATGGCGACAGGGACGTCATAATAAAGACTTGGGGTCTGGCTCCTTCGCTTCGCCATGATCATGTGTAGCCCCTGGGGGCTATTGGGGGTCTTGATGTAGGGGTGAGATAAGTGTGGAGGTATTCCTACCCCCGCAAGGATGTATGTAGGTGATGACAGTAATGCGGTACTTGATTGGTTGAGTGACCCTTATAAGTACATGCTCATATAGGGTATGTGTAGGACAGAATGAATGGGACTTGCAGAAAATCTGAAAGGATTGTTGTAGTAAAAGGGGGGGTTTCTCTACATTATAGATACCATATTACGGGGAGCTGCCGCATGCGGTTCGAGGGTTGTCAGGTTTATATGCGAGCAATGAGGGGTCTCATCCTATTCACTGTCGTGGGTGTTTGCCCCACACCATCGTTGACTGATGGGACAACGAAACAAGCAACTCTTCGTCAAGGGTCCAGACTTCTTTAGAGCGAAACGCCGCGGATCAGCGCGAGACAGAGTACAAGCACAAGAGGTATCTAGGTACTGTCAGGTGGTACCCTTGCTGCGTGTCAAGGAAAACTTTCTTGAGACGAGGACTGGAACGTGGTTAGATGAGGCGGCTCAAAGCCACAGGAGACTAACGAGTCCCTTCACCTACCAGGTGCCAAGCAGAACGGTCACGGTCACCGACTCTCCGGTTTGCACTTTGGCCACTAGACCATCAGGTAGCCAAAGAGCAATGCACGCTGCGACTACGCGTAGCTGAACACAATGTTGTAATGCGTTGTAATGCGGCTGACCATGGATGACGCTTGACACGCAACATGGTTTGTTCCGTCTGAACTATGGGAACCTGGGAAACCTCTGCGGTAAGCCGGCATCAAAATCAGCAGGTGATCAAGTACACTCGGTATCCAGCGGCCTCGGGCACGCTTGGGTAAATGCACCTCGAGAAACTCGTCGGTTCCGATGCCGAGATGGCTGGTGTAAAGAAAGTGGGTTTGCTTGCGAAAGCATTATGCCGATCGACCCAATTCCCGTTTATGAAGTTATGAGGTATCCATCACCTTGCGTATCTGCGTATAGTCTAACAAATGGTATATTTCCGCGAGCCAATACATGAGGGCATTTACCGCTTGGTTCAATATTTGGATGAGTTGTAAGCACAATGCGTGCTGCATCCCGTGCCGTAGTGCTGATTACTGTAACTCGCCTCCACACCTGGGCAGCTCCATTACCCCAGAAAATGGTAGGATTAGGTCTAGAGGGTGCGTGTTCAAGCGAAACTAGGCAAGACAGCAAACCATTGACAGACTTAATTGGATAGATCGGAAAATGATGCAGCTTAGCTATGATTTCCTCTTTTCTAATTTCCAACCACAGAGCCGCCTAGACAAGTTAGGAAATAAGAATCGGACTAAAACCCCGCAAGGATGGTTCATGTTTTCATGGTGATTAGAAGTTGGAAAAGGAGAAGCAGCTGACATCTATGAGAAAGACTAGAAGACGCCCATCTATGTAAGGAGGATGACACTGAGAACTAGAATCACAGCTGCCGTACTTAGCGCCCAGAGCATTGGGAATTATTACTCGGCACTGCCGTTTTGGTGAAAGCTGATAAAGATGGAACATAAGAATCAAGATGGGTATGAAAGAAAAAAACTTCATTGAGGTTGTGTTCAGGAGAATTCAATATTTCTTGTTCAATGTTGGGGTGGTAATGGTGATTAGCTAATTCAAACTTAGGAAATCAACTTAGAAAGCTTGTTACGGTTCTCATCGGCAGTCGGAGGCCTTGAATTACCGTAGGGAAAGGTATGACATCAATAGCTAAAGCATATTCAATGTTTTATGAATTAACACGCGTACACATTCTAGTCTCTACCTACGCAACCATAATTCATCATCTAAATCACTCCTGTCTACCTATTCAATATCCACATATTAATTATACCAAGAACTTGGTACTTTAAAAATAAGAAACATCAATATCAAAGTAAGGTATGGATTTCTTCGGCTCCAGTGCGGTGACACAAGTTGTCATATCTCAATACCAATTCGAATGGCGCCGCTGACGAACCTCCATATGACTTATCATGCATAAGAAAGAAAGCCTCGCATTAGAAGACCCAAATAGACATTCTATGCGGGTCAGATATTATTAATTTACCAAATAACCAAATTACCAAATTATGGCAACAGTAAAAGTTAGAAATCGCTTTGACGCAACAGGCCTCGCGGCATTAGAACAATTTTTTCGCAACACGAATTTGATCGACCAAATTCGTCGCGCGAGTCAAAGGCCGACCACCGACTCGAATACCCCCTTTGGATAATGCAATCATCGTCTAATTTGGTTTATTACCTAGCATCGGCATGAGAAAAAAAAAACACTGCTGAGTGACATCATCACACGATGCTCCATAACCTATAACCTGTCAGTCCATCAGCTAACTTGAACCCACCGTCTTCGTCACCACGAAAATAACAAGCCGTGAATGCGGTGAAGCACCGGTGCTTGCCGTCTGCTCACTACGAATCATAATCATAAGATCAAAAGGGTTCTGTCTTTCAGCATAGAAATCGGATAGCGCGGTCTAAGGTCTCAGATGCTGCAGATATTATCTATCATTCTTCACCGGTAAAACTTTTGTGAGCGGATCACGAGTAACACTACATCCACTCAGCTGTTTTACATTATGGCGGTCTGACGATAGTGCGAGAGCTGTCCTGAACTAACTATTTATCCTCAACCCCAACAATTCCATGGGCTACCTAGCCCGAATCATAATCAACGTTGCCTATCACCTAATGTATTAACATATCATCGTTCATATGTATATCGAGATGTAGGAAACATGTAGACGACACTTTTCAAACCTACATGAGGAATCTTTTCTGCAAAGGGGTGAGTGAGCAAATCAGCTATAAGCACAACCCACTCTACTCACATAAGATGCCTAAATCATTGGGATTCATATTTACAATGTTCTTATACTAATCGAGTTCTTCTAAAGATAGACGATGAGTGGCTAGTAATCCAATAATTTTGAGGATCTAGGTGGCTTTGAAAGCTGAGCTCTTTGATTAGTTCTGGGCCCGCCCATTACGCCTGGTTTTCACACATCCATTGTTATCTTGTTCTTGTTGGAGATAGATGCTATGGTCAAGTCTTCCGCCCTGAAAGCGATTTTTCCTTCAGCGAATACTCGGGCCCGCAAGCCTATGTTATCCCGAGCTAGCTAAGCCACTTGGAGGGGATGAGTATTGAGTAGGGAAGGACGTACTCTACATCAAGCCGCCTCTGTCAAATAATAATGACAATATTGAGCTGAGATCCATTACGATTTCGGTATGAACACCACGCGCTCGCTATCACCTCTCTCTATCGGACGTTCTGCGTATAGCATACAACCGCTTAGACGATCTAGGAGGGTAAGCTGTGCGGTATGAGCCTCAACAATCCTTAAGCCCGGCAGGAACATCGCCTCGGGTACCCCCCATCACCTGTGCGACATCTTGTATTGTGATGTTGAGCCATGGGAACCGGTGGGCGATGGCGACGTGACCCTTAGACCCTTCATTATCGAAGGCACAAGCCAATCCGAGCAAATCTCAATCATAGTGCCATAATGTACGCAGGGCCACATCGCGCGTTGGAAAAAATCCTTCATAGCACCCGATAAACAATGTGCTTGTTCAGGGTCGGCCTAGACCATGTCGTAGGTGGGGTCTATTATATTGGTCGAGGGGGCGAAACGCTATCGAGATATTTACGCAGCTTACTCTGGCACGCTTCGCAACAATAATGACGGTAGTTCAGGGGGTTTTTAGGTCATAAATTCTTGGCTTCTCACCTCGTTCTTGGGAATTAGGCTACTTTCGTGCGGCATCTATCATCTACCATCTATTTTCTCTCGATATTATTATGCTCGTTCTGTTATTCATTCAGGCATCACAGGTTGCAGAAGGTTCGTTGGGCACCAAGGAGGACTTCTGGGCCCTTCTCTCGCTCGCCTTGGCTATATATTACGGCTAGCTGTATTTCGAGAGTCCAGCTAGAAAGTCAGGGATCTGAACACGGAGTTCCATGGTCCCGGACGCCTTAGTGTTCGTTATCGGATCCAGCTTCGACTCATAGGAAACTCGCTCCGTCGTACCTGACGAGTGAATCTCAAATCCTAGGGGCATTTTTGGGGGTTGAGACGTGGCATCAAGGATTCCATACTCTGCGTCTGAATCCTCCTTGGGGAGAGAGGTATGTGCATAGTCTTGGAATATTCTTCGAAAGAGGGCGGTAAAATGTATGCTACAAGAGAATGGCCTGACTAAAGCTTCATCGCCAACTCACAAATTACCTTTACGAGCTAAGAGAGTCCTAGTACATCACCATTATGGAATACGACATACTAGTCTTATAGAACTTGGGGCATATTTTTGAAGACCCGAAGAGGCTCTCGTGAGGCCTCGGAACTTGAACTTGTCAGCTGGCGTTGACATGATATATGATACATTAAATCCCACACGGAGACATGAATATACATATGTCAACTCACAAAACTTCGTGTAACACATAAGCAGTGTCAGAATGATCAGGCTTCAAGATATCATATTAAATTTCCTAAGTTATACGCCGTCTTGTTTGTCACAGAGACGTGTCGTATCTAGAAGAGTTCAATCTAAATGCATTCTCGACCAATACGCCGGTCAATTTCCCTATCTCCTATGAATGAACTTGCTCATCAGCGTTAAGCAAGTATTCGGTGTACGTCCTTCTCATGGATCCACCGGAGAGAGATACTCTAACAAGTAATGACTTGTGTCTTTTCGTATCAAATTATACGGGGCTGGTGTAGCTTACATTCAGTTGGGTGTGCCCATGCTTCTAACGTAAGACAGGACGGGAAAGGTTCACGAAGCTATCATGACCATTTCAGATATTTGTGCGACCAACAAAACTGACATATACGAATTCTCACTTGCGCAGGTCACGAGCCAATGGGTTTAAGGATAGATATTCTAATATGGCTCGATATTATTTGTTATCTTAGAAATGCTCACCTATACATCACATGCACCCCAGGGAGACAACTTCAAGATGGCCTGATCATGCCATCTGAATTCTTCTTGGGCGGTAATATTTCGGTGTATAGATTCAGTTGAGGTCCCCGAGAGTATCGTCGGATATGCCGGTATTATGGTCTCCAACATGCTTTAGGAAACCTAGGAAGACCAAATAATCTGTTGTATTGTGTCTATTACGATGTATGCATATGAATAGGTGCTTTAGAACGGCGAAGCAATCCACGGCTTAACCGGATACGAAATGAACTACCCAGTATTCTTTCTGTATCATGACCATGGCAGTATATGGTTTGTACCCATCTGGGGGCCATCTGCTGGTTGGCGGCCTACTTAGATAGGTAGGTGATCCGCGGTCAGAATGTACATACTTCGAGCCCCTGACCTGCTATAGGTGTATGGATGGGATGTGAATGGATTCTACTTTGACATCGAACTACTTCTGTGCCACCTTCGGTGATTAGAACACTCTTCCTTTCCCTGCTAAGTAACTCGTTAAACATTATGAATGGAGTCGCCGCGCCTAGCCCTTGAATGTTCACACACCATGACTGAGCTCCATCCACACTTGGACGTTGATCCCTTGAGATGGCAGCTATCATATAACAGAGTGAGTAAACTTTCTCGTGCAGTCTTACGATCGCTATCTGGAGGCACATCTTCGGCTGGTAGCAGCTCGCTCGCTACACGAAATAGTTCACTATACCACGGGCTATCCAAGGTTCTAGATCAGCCAGCTAAGTACGTATATTTACTCATTACAATAGGCACTACTGGTTATCACTATCGCCGTGAGCCCTGAGGGATTTTTAGTAGATGGCATGTCAAGAAACAAAATAGATATGTATCGAACAGTACTGTGAACAAATCGATAATGTCGCCAAGATTGCCAAGTAGGAAAACGTGAAGCAAGTCGTCATGTCTTCTGCTCTAGACATGTACATGTACGACAAGACTAAACACGTCACAAGTGAGAGGGGATTGGAATAGGAAACTGCAGGCACCAGGCATTGGTTCGCACATCGTTTTACATGGCGAAGTTCTCGGGGGTGAAGACCAACTTACTGGAATATGTCTACGCCCAGGGCCAATATATCCGGACTGCTCTTGTGATAGCTGACCTGAGTTTGCGCTGATTACCAACAAGATCATGGCCCGGATTTGTAATTGCTTCTGGTATAGTGCTAACAGGCTTCTAGAAATCCTATGGAGATGAAGGAGCAATGTTAATAGAGCTTAAAGGTAACCTTGTCTTCAAGGGACACAAAATCCTTCCATCCAAAGATGTGCCAAAGCCTTCTTATATCCCTAGACTCAAAGCACGTTTGCTATTTGATAGACAAGAGCACCTGTGTCACCTAGGTCAAGAACTACCACTGTTCTCAGGGGTAGACACCATTAACTTAAGTCTTAAGAATAGCCTCCAATTATGGAGCTCATGGGTGGGATTATCAAAACAGATAGGGCCCCAGTGACGATGTATCCCTGTGTGTATGCTTATTGAAGCTCTTAGCTACCTGCAGTTGGTTATATGATTGGGAGCACCTGATTCTAACAGGGTACCAGGTCCATTGCTAAGTGTTCATCATGCTGCGTAATAACAATCTAGGAATAATGATGAATGTGAATGCTGTGAACAGTGAACATTGATGTGAACGTTAATGGAAGTAGAAAGGTACGTAGGTACTTGAGTGAGCTGAAGTCAAAGGCTTACATAATGACCAAAAATATGGGGTCGAGCTAACGGCAGGTACCCCTAGCGCAAATCGTTTGCTGATAAGATAACGGTACCTGTAACTTTTTTTTTCTTAACGTTCCTTGCACGCAGCTTTCTCGGAATTATCCAATTGAGAAGTAACCATTCTTCTATTCTCCCATTTTATGCTATCCTCGACATCTTTATTTTCAACCGAGCCATATCAACCACTTTATTTAAGTTCCAATCGCTCGTGACTCTCCCAAAATGGCCAAGGAGCGAGCGGACAAGCCCCGCAAGGAGAAGGCTGAAAAGGCCGAGAAGAAGGTGTCGAAGGATAAGGTGAAGAAGCACAAGAAAGAGAAGAAGGAGAAGAAGGAGAAGCGCGGGGAATCTCTCGATATCGACGACGACGATGAGCCTAATAATGTGGAAGACTTCCCTGAAGAGGCTGAGGAACCTGTGAGTAGTTCCATTTCTCAAGTTCTTTAGATCTGGGTCGATGTAATGCGAACACTTGACTCACATTCGATTTTCCAGGCTGCCGAGTCCTCTGTGATAGCCGAAGCATCTGAGACGAAGGCCGAGAAAGAGGCTAGGAAAGCAGAAAAGAAAGCCAAGAAGGCTAGAAAGGAGGAGAAGAAGCTGAAGAAGGCCGCCGCAGCTGAAGACGCAGGCGCATCTAATGGCATAACACTACCCGTGCGCCGCGCCTCGATAGACTCAGACGTCGACGGCGGAGTCTCCCTCTTCGCGATCGACACGAAGCCTACTCCCGTAAACCCCGAGTCCATAGCAACCAAGGAGGTAGCGACGGGCGGGGACGCAGCCGAGGAGAAGGAAGAGCACTTGAAGCACGGCTACAACCCGCCGCCCAGCGGGCTCAACCGAATAGCGCGCCGCCGGATACGCATGATCGAGGCGCAGCGCGAGAAGATCCAGAAGTCGCTCGGCGTGCCCGCGGGCTCGCGCGAGAGGGCGGACGAGGTGCAGGCCCAGCTCGACAAGTGGACCGCGGACCTGGACGGCAAGCAGGCGATGCGCCTGGAGAAGAAGCGCAGGCGCAAGGAGAAGGAAGCCGCGCGCATCAAGAGCAAGACGGGCAAGGCACTGACCGGCCGGCGACTCAAGGAGCGCGAGAAGCAGCTCAAGAAGATCGACAAGAAGGCGTCGAAGAAGCGGGGTGGTCTGTCTGCTCCCGTGGAGGCATGATCGGATTCTTACCTTGTTCGTTGCGTATTTTCTCTCTACCGGTTCCCAAGGCGTTACGGGGTGGAAACACAAAAGCTCATTGCGTTTGTCAAGGTTTCTTGTTGCTCAGGGGCCCTACACCTAGCTAGGGACTGCCTATTACTATGGCTACGATGTATTATGCTACAGCATTCACGAGCAGCTAGTTTTTCAGGCAGTACTCGTAAACAACTTTTATTCCCCAAAGAGCCTCGGGTATAATTTCAGTAGAGATGAGTGGTGGCAATCGGGCCACGCCGCGTTTCCCCCTCCGAACCGATGAACTCCAATCCGTAAATGCAGATGCCGTGACCGTAACGTACAAACTCACCCATCCCATCTCCAGCCCGCCGAACCTTTCCCATAAGGTGGTCTCAAGACTTCTTCGACTCGCCCCCCGCAGGCTTTGCTTGCTTTTCCACATCCCCACCGCCCTCCTTCTTCCCGCCGCTAAACACCTCGGAAACCTGGTCCACGATGAGGCTCCAATAGCCACCCCCACCCTCAGCCAGAGCCTCCTTCTCGCGCTGGTCCCTCTTCTGCTTCCAATCGTCGCCGCTATCGCCCATCCACACCTTCTCGAGCACGCCGCGCTCCGTCTTGCGGCGCTGCTCCTCGATCAGCCTGAGGTCCTCGGAGGCGGCGGCGGCCCGCCGCGCGCGCTCGGCCCGGATCCGCAGCTGGGTCTCTTTGGCCTTGTCCGGCAGCTCCGCCGGCGACAGCGACTCCAGCGCCCCCGCGAACCGGCTGAACGGCGAGCGCCCGCTGTAGTCGTACACCAGCTGGTGCGTGCCCCAGAGCGCCACCCCGCCCAGCACTACGGTGGCCATTTCTAGACGCCGCGGGGGCAGCGCGAGGCCTAGCAGCGCGAGCGGCGTGGTGCCGAGCGCGACGTAGTGGATGAAGGGGTTGGTGTTGTGCCATTGCGCTGCTGGTGGTTGTTGTTGTTGTTGCTTTTGCTGCGCCGCTGGTTGGGGCGGCGGTTGCGTCGATGAGGATGAGGGCGACGCCATTTTTTCGGTTCTTTTGTAAGGTAGGCTGATTGGCTCGGTGCCAGGGCGGGACGGGGCGTCTGCTATGTCGCGCAATTACGGACTGTTCCTCGGGAGAAGGCGAGCGTTGGAGAAGTCTCAATATTGTGTTGGGATTGAAACGATGCGTTCCAATAATTACTACCCTTGTGATGTCTTGCTTGCTGATGGCCCCCCGGATTTCGAAGGAGGGGAGAATGGGCGGGCGGTGGGAACAAACTTTCGAACGATCCTTAGACTTTTTTTTTTTTCGACAGGGCTGATTTTGGCATGGTTCTGGAAGATCCTTAAGATCCTTAAGATCCATAACGTGGGATTTGATTGGTTGGTTGGGTTTAATCTAAACTGGGTCTCGGTATTTTATATCGAGATTCTTTCGCGATTGGCGATGCCCAGTATCTGCCCTATTCAAACCGGACTCGATGAGGACGAGACATACCCGACATGTAGGCATTAATCGACTGAGACAGCCTGATAACTACATCGCCCGGACATGTCACAGTCTAAGAAACATGCAGATACCGAGCCGCATCTAACTCGTCAATTGTTGCATTGATCATTATGCCTGCTATCCATGTCTTGCCCAACATATGCTAGGTACCTACATTACTAGTTGCCGTACCTAGTATCTTCCGAAGCCGTGGCGCTCGTCTGGTGGCGTGGGCTTTTTTACTCTTGCCTGGCATTGTCTCAACCAGGTATGTCAATGTCAACCTAATCATATAAGTTTCGTCACTGTGATATCAAGAGGAATATATCGTCAAAGTCTAACCACCCAGGCTACCACTAATCGGCAACTATCGTAAGGCATAATCCTCTAAAGTGCCTGCGGCATAACAGAAACTCGCACATGTAACCATTGTTTATCATCGTGATGCGACTTGAGAGGTAGGTATAAGTTCCCCCAAAAAGAAAAAGGGCTGCGTTCATTCCTCGGTCATGTCCGGGGACTACTGCGCCCTGCTTGGCCAACCTTCCGGTTCGGTGACCCACCGACCGTTCTACCGTTGACTTCCGTAGGTAAGGGCGCGAAAAGTCGGTCACGACTTCGTAAGCTAAGAGCGGCCTATAAGTGGGGATCCCCAAATTGTCTAGGGTGTCGCTGCGCCGAAGCTTCTTAGTGTGATCTTGAGAAGAAAGGCAGGAGGGCTGAGCCGATGGACTGTTCCTATTTAAATTTTACATAATCAAACCTTCAATGTTCTAATGGTAGGTATCTCTAGGTAGCTGCTGGTGAGGTTAAAAATCTTAGCTTCAATGTTCGACCCTTCAATATCCCGTACATGTGCCGAGGCAAGTCATTCGGATATACCTAATCTTCGACGAGCCCGAGCCCGAACCCTTTCATTAACAATTTGCCCTGTTGAATATGCCGATTACCTATAACCTAGGAAGTTAATGGCCCCATGGATGCTTGAAAGCCATGACGAATCATGTTCGTGTCTCGTGCTGATGGATACCTGGAGGTAAGTAAGACAACCAAGATGATCTAGCTTGGAGGTATCTACTTACATAGATGTACCCAGGCAGCCAGGTATATTGATGTAGGTGAGAGGTAAGGTACCGGTAGAAGGTAGCCTTGGGAAGTGTCAAAGTGGTGACCTCGCTACCTATACGTAAGTGGTCTAGTGCCATCGAATGTTAGGGTTGTAATCCGTAGTACCAGCGGAGTGGGAAGAAGTCGATTGCATCTCAGTACCACCCGACGTCAATAGCCTATCTGACTCAGATTAGGAGGCCCCTGATATCACACCACTCCCCAAGACAAGAAATACAATTGGGGAGCATCGGAAACGATGCATGCGGGGGTTTGTAGTACCATCTAAAGGGCCGAAATAATGATCAATTTTTTCTTCTCTCGTTCGGTATTATCGAGCATGTGCACAACATCTTATAGTGAGGCTGCTGCATTACGTCAAGGACTTGAGGGAGCATGGCTGTTTCTGCGCCGATTGTCATCGGGGACGAGACGCGGCGGCGCGGAGGGTTGACTACGAAATTTACGAATACTGCTGTCATCTCTGTTTCGAAATATGTAGTCTTCAGCCACGGCTAATGGCGAATACCGTTTTACGTCGTAAATGTGGGAAATGCGGGGGTTTCGCCTCCTGACTTGGTATAATGGTGGCGAACGAGACTATATCGAAAATCAATATTAATGTGAGGTATTGCACCAGATCGGGTGCGTTTAACTACCTATTGACACCAATCTGTTCTATGGTCAATAAAGTCTAACAACTTAGACAGAGTGTTGTTAACCGGACTTCCTCAACGTGATACTAGAACCGTCACTGGTTGTCGTTCCTCTAAGTCTCAGGGAAATAACCAGGTAACATGGGTAATAGGGAGGAATGTAAACCTTAAGGAATCTCGATATTGCTGATCGATGTCCATGTAAATTACTGTGTAAAAGGTCCAACGTTGCCGCGATGCGATACGATATCCGTAAGAAGATGCTGTATAGATGAAATAGGCCGATGACTACGCTCAAGAAGTAGTGAAAATCACCACCTCCAAGAGGATAACACATGGAGCCCGTCGGCAAGTATATCTCGCCGCCGGCTGACTCAAAATAGAGATAAAAGACGAAGCTTGCCACCCGAGGTAGCTTAAACCAGCTAGATACCTCGGCATATGTTCAGTTGGCGAATAGATATAATGAACAATTGTACAACGGCGGCTGCTTCTGGGGTTACTACTGTGGCTGGTGTGTTTTTTAGATGTATCCAAATATATGCCGACTCCTATGTAACACTGATATCTTATACGATATCGGGTTTCCCCGTGCTAGGGTTTTCGACGTATAGTCGAGCTCGTTAAGACCTACTGGACTAAATCTAAGGCCGAGCGCTGAAAGAAGGTTGGATATATTGAATTGTGATGCTGCGTGACATACTGTAAGAATGATTTGTTGATAACCTCTCATGACGGATAGGCTCGTAGTATGTGCATGGCGGCCTCCCCTGATGCGTCTAGGAACTAATGCAGTCTCGCGTAGGGGATTCCAACAAATCAAGAGAAATGACAAGGTCGCACTATAGGGCTGATGGATCTCGAAGGAGTCAATATGCTAGACTATCCGTAATTAGGTGTTGGTGTAGCAGATAAGACGATGTTTAATACCTTGCATGCATCGCTCTTGGCAACGATAGATATTGGTGGAGAACGATTGGTCTTAGAGCTACAAGTCTGCAGTTAGATGGACCCCTAGGCAGATCACAAGCTTCCCGTAGGGCTGAGTTGGTGGGTACGAGTAAAGTACCTACTTAGGCATCATGGATGCTTGGAGCTAGTTCTGACGCTCCAACCCTCAGTCTCGGAGTGAAATTATGTTGTGTAGTGTATCGACATTCCAAAAGGTTAGATGACGGTTCAGTCAGACAAGCCCATGTAAGGCACCTTTAATAACTGAGATCTCTTCCATTGTATCTGATTTCGGAACCAGGAAATAATAACTCGTTAATTGA
This sequence comes from Jackrogersella minutella, assembly GCA_022578535.1. NCBI lineage: Eukaryota > Fungi > Ascomycota > Sordariomycetes > Xylariales > Hypoxylaceae > Jackrogersella > Jackrogersella minutella. Next base: position 36,582 of record MU388381.1, read on the forward strand.
TATGTGAAGGCATATCCTCATGTTAAGGGTCTAGTATTATAGAGGTTAGAGAAAAGTTGTGATTACAAAACATTGAAAATAATAGACAGGATAGGATATGAAAGTGCGTTGAAAGAAGGAATAGGGTAAGCGTGCGGATAAGGGGTATTCGATCTTCCCGGAAGCTCTTGCTAATGTACCTAGGTAACCCTAGTTCTCCAGAAGGTTCAGAGTTGCCCCGCAGACCCCCTCGTTAAAAATTGCCTGAGACAATTATCATTGGACGATGCGGGTGTCCCTGATTTTAATCCAGACATACCTCATCATTATCCCATGGATGGATGTACTTCCCAGCTTCCCTACTGGGCTGCAGGTAGATTTCGGCATAAGGTTATGTACCACCTACTATGTAGGATCGTTTAAGACCATGGGATCATCTTTAATCTCCCACATACATCGCAACTTTGCAGCCTCAGCCTCGTCATCCAACAACCGTTACTTTAGGTCACTTATTAGACACCTAGGGTTTTGAACTTTGAAGGTACCATACTGCGATCTGTGTCATGGCAGACGAGTTGACGGCAAATTCCATGATGACTGCTGCGGATTAGACAGTTCGTGGCTTGAGATCACCACCCCGCTATCCCGTTATCCTGGATGGGATGGACACAAATTTTGGTCCACCATCACAGGAACTCTTTTTTTTCAGTTTTTTTTTTTTTCAGTCAGCCGCTTGACAGCCAGAACAGACCGGGGTAATAAGGACAGCATACCTTCCCTCTTGCATACACATCTACGCATGTATGGGCACTACTGTTTCAACAACTATTCAACTATTGCGAGACAGGATGGTGCTCACAGAATATTTTGGCATGAAACTTATTGTAAGGGAGGCAGGGCTCTCTCAGAGTCCAATGCTGTTCTCGGCATCCCATGGGTGACAAACAAAGTACGGCATTGAGACGCCTTACGAAATACCTGACCGAGCACCAATACTGGTACCTAACTCGAAAGTAATACATGGTGGAGACCTACATTACTTAAAGAGGCATGTATGTCTAAAGTACCTTGACTCCAGACGCCTACGTACATGTGGATGTATGATCTATGTATGTATGTAGGCAAACCTATAATAGGTATGCAAATATACCTACCTCTCAAGACTCACACAACATATTGGATGTGTCAGATACTAACTTCTGAGCCCGGTTATATCATTGCCATGGTCCATTGGTACTTGTACATCAATTTGGACGCCTTGGACCATCTACGTAGCATACTGCATACCTACACAGAGGTATCCTAGTTCAGATGTATGCAAGGTATGTCATTGGCCGCCTGCTTACCTCTAAGTATCTCAAGTACTTACCTCATTTGAGGTAGCGAAAATGTATATACAAAGCTGTGCCGCAATCTAAGCCCCCGAATTTCCATTCCAGATCAACCTAACTACCAGGTAGAGACTCTCCATGAACCCTTGTCCCTCCGTCCGGCTTAAAACTAATAAAATACCGTCCACCGGCACCCCCATTCCCAACCTATTTGATCCGCCAGAACATACTACACCAAGACCGTTCAACCAAAATAGACACATATCGCCCTTCTTTTCTCTTCCAATACCTCTTATTTTCTTATTATTTTTCTTTCGCTGGCCACAGAAAAGAATTAATTGATACCCCCTTTCCAAAAGACGAGTCTGCTTGGACAACTCGAAAAGTGTACATATTGTTAATTTCGGCGTGGTCGCCACTTTTCATCCCTTTCTATCCCGTACCTTAGGTACGCTGTGCACACGACCGGTAAGTAACGCCCTGTTTATCATATATAAACCGCTCAAGCTCAACCATTACAAGTTTACTCGTCCCCGGATCTAAACGCGTTTCGAATACCTTCAACAAAGGAGTGGTTTTTCAATGACAAGGAGCCGACCCATTCGGTTTCAATTTTCCCCTTTTGGTGCGAGCTCTGCCATGAAAACAGTTGTGCCTAGTTTTCCTTTGGAGTGATCGAAAACCCCGAAGCTATGATGGGCACAAGCAATGCCGCACGGGCTGGAGCGACATCCGCATCGTCGGCCGGTATGACCCAGCAACGGCCGAGGAGAGTTCGTATCGGCAAGCCGAAAGTTAAAACTGGTTGTAGCAATTGCAAGTATGTGATCTCTTTCAATCAACTTGATTGGTTGATATATTCCAAGTTTTAGTTATTCATGGTGCCGAGCGCACGATGCTAAGTAATTGTTCCTTAACTCTAGACAGCGACGTATAAAATGCGACGAACAGCGACCAGCATGTACTCAGTGTGTTCGGTCCAGGAAAATATGCACCGGTTATCCGCCTCCTCCTCGAACCAAGGTCTTCGAAGAGGTCCGAATTGCGCCCAAGCCTGATAGTGGATATCGCTCGCCAACCTCGCCGGCACATGATACCATTTGGCCAGCCCGGTCTTACCCTCCGGCGCGTTCGGTGGTTGTGCGGCCAAGATCCCAGAGAGGGTCTGTGAGAGGCATTACTCCTCCTCAGACGCCGATAGAAAGCTCGTTGACTGTCCATAGACCGTCTATGATCACCTTTAATCCAACAGAAGGCCAATATTTCCAATTGTTCAGGGAGCGCACGGCCGGCGAGCTGTCGGGGTTCTTTGATTCTTCGTTCTGGACTCGAAGTGTTTTGCAGGAGTGCCATTCAGAGGAAGCGATTCGGCATGCGGTAGTCGCTTTGGGGGCACTCTACAAGACTTTAGAGAAGATGTCAGAGTCGCCGCCAAGTTCGCCGTCTGCAGTTGTTGACGTAATAGACAATGCAGTCCGGCATTGGGAGGTTGCCTTCAAGTATTACGACTTGGCGCTGCGCTCCCTTATAGATTCGACCTCTCCAGACCACGCCTCCCAGAGAATGAGTCTTATGGCAACGGTGTTATTAGCTTGCTTCGACTCCTTCATTGGCGACCACAAGCAAGCGATTAAGCAGATACAAAACGGTCTCCAACTTCTAGAGACTTTACGCGCTCACCGTAGGGATGCCTTCCTACCTAAGCCCGAAGAGCCGGTTGAGCAGGACTTGGTCCAAATGTTCACCCGCCTAGCTATCCAAGCAAAGTCCTACGACATGGCTTTCCATTTCCCCCAACCATATGTGATACGACTCACTTCTCAAAATAGCGAGAATCCCATGTCTCCCTCTTCTGATGGAGGGTCACCGGTATCGACTAGCCAATCACCGATACCAGAAATATTTCAATCACTAATCGAAGCGAGGCTTGCATGGGATACCCTCTGCGAGCAGATGATGCGATTTACGGAGACCATGTTCACGTATACGTCGGAAAAGAGCCCAATGGGCGTGCTTCCAAATTCAACAAAGCAGTATGGTGCAAGGTTTACCGAGAAACTGGCCGCCTGGTCTAGAGCTTTCGAGCCTATATTGATATCTCGCTCGAGCCCGGCAAAAAGTAGCCAAGAGAAAATAGCAATTGCGGTTCTAAAAATGAACCAGATTATGGGCGTGATCCTATTTTCCATGACATTTAGCGACACAGAGCTTCAATTCGATGCCCATCTACCACAGTTTAAGGAAATCGTCAACCTAGCTATGGAGGTTGTTGGAGATGAAGAGCGCAGGGCCGCTGCGAAACGATGCCCAAACCCGCACTTTTGCCACCACCAACCAATTCATCCTGACACACTTGGAGGACAATGTACAGCCCGCCATATCAAACCAAGTTTCAGCGCGGACTTGGGGATTGTTCCCCCGCTCTTTGTCGCTGCGACGAAATGTCGAGATACCACAACTCGGCGCCAAGCTATACAGCTTTTGCGAACTAGCTCACGGAGAGAAGGCATGTGGGATAGCGAACTCGTAGCTCGTATAGGCATGTGGGTTATGACCATAGAAGAGGACGACGATGGCGTCGACGACTTTGGGCGTCCCACATCAAGCTCAACCGACCTGGGCATACTCTCCGCAGGAAGCCCTGGTAACCTATCAACCGGATCTCCTTCCTTCGGAGACGACGTCCCCCTTGGTCCCGGAGGTAACGCTCGCTGGGGTAGCCGGAGGGAGAGCATCGTGCCCTCTACGCACAAGAGAACCATACCAGAGGAAAAGCGGGTCATGGTACGAGCTGTCGAGTTCGACCTCCGAGAACGTGTGGCGACACTCCAATGCGGCACGAGAGGTTTGATTCCTGGTATGCGGGATCCCCGAACACGTGCCACCAGGATCGAGTGGTGAAATCCTTGGCCTTTGCCGCTTCCTCGCCCGAAACCGTGCCGTAGGAGTAATTTAACAGCTGGTCTAATTGGTGCATACTTGACTACATCGCATTGTAACCCCTGAGGGGTCCTTTTTTTCACTTCGATCTGGATATTAGTATTTTTTTTTTAATTTTACTGGCAGGGCCGTTCTTTGAAATACGCGGGTGGGACACTGGCAGGTTAGCTATGAGGAAAAGGCTTTGACGATTCATGTTGGACTGGCGAGCAACAATAACCACAATAACGTGCCGAGGATATTTATTTATAATTGTTTATTTTTCGCTGATACATTGAGTGGCATGGATGGCGTCAGCACGCTGGAGGGTTCTGTGGATGTTGTTGGTACAACTTGGTACCGGTCTGTATGATACAAGTGAGAATAACACACAGTTATTGGTGTCCGTCGAGATGTCGAATCCTCTGAGTTACTTGAAGAAGTGCCTTCCTTTTCCTTTTCTTCATTTCCACCCGTCGTATCTTTTCCTGGACATTCTCTGTTGAGAGTTGTTGGTAGGTGGTCTAGGCTCGTCTTTGATTAGGCCTTTGTTCAGTTCGGTAACTACTTTGACTGGCAGCTGACTCTAGAGTCTACAGCTTAGAGTTGTGACTGTTCACCCTAGACAGGTAGCCAATCTAAATACGCAAGAGCCGCGAAATAAAGGCTTGGAACTGAGGTTCAAAGTTTTAGTTAGGTACTCAAGCTTAAACATTGAAATAATTTGATTGATAGATTCTCGAGTCTTGATCTCGTTAAGTTAAAAGGATGTGAGAGCTTCGAAATCCTACACGAATATTGCATATGATTATTTTCTGATTTATGACTGAGTTATGACGAATAAAGATATGCGTATATGAATAACCTCGATTAGGTACCTCAATCCACAGCCCCTCGCTATCAGGTAGGTCTAAAGTACCAGTATTTCTATTTATGTCTCATCCCTTCGTCTCATCTAACGTAATCATTCAACATTACCTAGTACCACAAATAACTATCAAAACATCTATATATCCAAGGTCTCAAACCCCATAGCTACCTAGGCATATAAAGGGTTTCAGTTCTAATACCGAGGACCAGGAATTAGCTTTCAATTTCTTACGTATAAACATTTGCGTCTTAGCGGCGCCTTATGCAAAGAAAGGACGAAAACATGTCAAACAGTAGCCCCAGTGGTTCAGGCAGCGGCGAACACGCGTCTTCGGGAGAAGCCACGGGAGAAAATACGGGACTAAACGGTCACTCAAAGCGGACTCGAGTCCTGCTTAGTTGCGCGCCATGTCGCAACTCCAAACTAAAGTGCGATAGAGCGACGCCTTGCGGGCAGTGTCTTCGCAAAGGCAGACCAGATGGTTGCCTCTATGCCCCGCGACCCGAGAAGCAGAAGCCTGGAAAGAGCATGGCGTCACGTCTGAAAAAGCTCGAGAGCAGTATGTATTCTAAACCCGAGGCCTCGCTCGCCTTCTCCTACCCTGCCCTACCTTTACCAATCCCCCTTTTTCTTTCGTGGTAGCATACCTAGCTTTTAGAAATTATTTGGAAGTGGTTGTATTTTGAGGTGGAATCTCCAACCCAGATTCACTAATAGACTCTCATAGTGGTCCGCGGGATGATTGACACAGAGGGCTCTACGCATATGGCGTCTATTAACAAGAAGGCGGCCCAACAGGATCCTGGGGGTGTCGTCGTCCACGGCGAGAGAAATATCAGTTACGTCGGGGGCACACACTTTATGGCTATTCTAGAGGACGTGAGAATCTCTTATCCCCCCTGCCTTCGTAAATACATCGGCAGCTAAACCTACGCATTAGATTGAGGACCTCAAAAGCTACTTTGATGACCCAAACGAAGATGAGGAGGAGACTCATGACCCATACGAGAACATGGGACCCACAGAGCTGATCATGGTCTCACGAAATGTCCCTAAGAATATAGAAGACCTGTTAGCTATCCTCCCGGAAAAGCCTATTATTATCCGTCTTATGAATCGTTACTTCAACTCAAATAGCCCTTCTCAACGTAAGTTACTCCTCCATATGCCCTTTTGCTTTTAGTGGGTTTGTGCTCTGCTATGTTCGCGTTGCTCATACTTATACAAAGACATAATTCATGTTCCCACGTTTTTGAAAGAATACAACGACTTTTGTGAGAACCCGCATGGGACACCTTTACATTGGATAGCCTTATTCTATATGGTTTTGGCGCTCGGTATCTTCTTCTCTTCCTTCAGTGCGCCGCAGGAGCTGGAGAGTGATTCCCCTGTACCAGCCATGGACAGATTCAAGCAATATAGAGGTGCTGCTGGATGGGCCTTAATATGGGGAAAGTATTCTCAGCCAGGCCCTTACACACTTGAAGCATTCCTCTTGTATCTCGAGGGAGACTTCGTAACTAACCGCGCGAACCGGATGAACTCATATCTACTTTCGTCCGTCCTAATTCGACTCATGCTGAAAATGGGCCTCCATCGCGATCCTAGCAAACTGTCCAATATCACGCCATTCGACGGCCAGATGCGACGGCGCATGTGGAATCTCGCAGTACAGCTTGACTTGCTGGTTTCGTTCAATCTGGGTCTCCCCAGCATGACCCATGCTGTCGAGAGTGACACGGAGCTTCCGACAAACCTGATGGATACCGACTTTAGCAAGGACACAAAGGAGCTGCCTCCAGCCCGCCCTAGCTCGCACTACACCCTGCTCACATACCCAATCAATAAAGCTAGGGTAAGCCGTGCCTTCTTCCTAGTCGTCGAACAGGCACACTCGCTCAACGTGCCGTCGTATGCCAATGTCATGAAGGTCGATGCGCAGATCCAAGAAGCGTGGAATGATGTGCCCGATATCGTTAAGATGAAACCGCTGGAGCAGTGCGTTATGGACCCGCCTGTCCAGGTCATTCAACGCTTTGGGATTGCAGCGATTCACCAGAAAAGTCGATGTGTCCATCATCGTCGTTATATTGTCGAGGAACCACCCGTAAGAGAGCACGACTACTCTCGCCGGGTATGCCTCGAGGCAGCGCTGGCGCTGCTTGACTACCAGGTTACGATGCACGAAGCTAGCAAGCCGGGAGGTATGCTCACACAAAATGGCGTATGTAAAACCGAGGATTCCCTCTCTCCCCCCCCCCCCCCCCAAATTGAACCCGTCTCAGGAGCCAGAGCTTTCTAGCCGAGTTAACCAAGGATTCTCAATTACTAACTCCCAATCAAGTGGTTCATCGCAGCATTAGTAGCCCTCAACGACTTCCTCCTAGCTGATATGATTGTTGTCCTCGTGCTCCAAAATGATAAGTACTGGGAGGCGGCTGGCGAATACAATTGGATAGCACGGTGTATGCCGTCAACAGTCACCAGGGGTGAGCTCCTACGGTCGCTCAGAAGATCGCATACTGTTTGGAAGGACATGGCGAGTGGAAGAACGGAATTCGCCAAAGCTGAAGGAGTCGTGCGGGTTATGCTCCGTAGGGTTCAAGCGCATCTTGGCGTCGAGACCGATGATATCGAGACGACAGGCGCGAAGACAAGTGGGAGTGGCGATATAGCGTCAATAGCAGGCTTAACGATCGACGGCAGTGGCCCTTCAACATCGTCAAGCGGCAATGGCCCCGAGGCCGAGAGATTTGTAGATGTAGATTTTGGCACAACAGCGCCGGACCTGATGGCGACGGATGATACTACCTGCCAGATGGAGTCGGATCCCCCTTGGTTGATGCAAAACAACTACGACTGGGTAAGTTCTCTCTAGCTGTCTCTTGATCGAGATATCAAATTGCTAACGAACCTACGTGTGATAGAGCTACTTCGATGCTATGACGCGTCAAGGCGATATTGTTGAGCCCATGGCACATATGATCCAAGATGCTTGGCCAGATGAGAGCACCGAAGACTATCCTAGTTTGATGCTCCCAGACTCGTGGCCTATGGTTCCATGATGATCAGGTACGTAAGACATGGAATCGGAGTACCAAGACGACGATGACCTATACACATTTCCCAACTCAACTAAGGCTTTGTAATATATCGTGAAATGAAGAGCCATATACTGCCAATACACGTCGTTAGATAACACTGAAAAATCCCATAGCCGTGATAGCCGTCTGCATTCAGGGGGGGCTAAGGCACAGCGGAGTAGGCCGATCCGATGTTGATAAGGCCTCGAAACGCCTGGGCAGGGTTCTAAGGTTATTTACAGATTCCTATCCACCAGGGCTAGCTTTTCCAAAGTAAGGAATTCTAGGCTGACCTTTCAAAGGGGTGTGGAGAAATGAGGAAGCACGAGCTATTCGCGGGGTACTGTTCAACCCCGCATGGTTCCTTATTGGTTAGCCCTGCGAGTTGTTCGTTATAGGTACAACTTGTTTTCTGGAGTTGATTTGGTTTATATCGTCGTTCAGGTTCGAAGAATTCTCACGAAAATGAGGCAAAAAAGGTGTGAGAATCAACATCATAAGGCAACTTCGTAACTAGTTAATAAAACAACTCAAGATGAATAGCGTGCCCGCGGAAATACTCATTCGGGCTAGGAGGGTGATCCTTGGCGCTAGAATGGCCTCGCTGATGTGATGACGGGCAAGGTAACGATTGAGCCTCCAAGAAGGATGTTCGCTTGGACTGTTTTGTACGTAATAGCACGCAACACCCGGCAAGACTATTTGTAAAGAGGCCGTACACAGCTACATTACTAGAACAGTTCATGTTACCTACCTGCCTACAAGCTACAAGGAGAAAAAAACGTGCTCGATTGCATCAATGCGACCCATACCTTTTTATTTACTAAAACATACCTAATGCCAAGATATCGTCGCCATCGGATTCCACAATGGGATACATAGTAGGTAACGGCAACTCCTTCGCCTGCATCGGTCTCGATTTTTTTTGTCTATCCTTTTCTTTTCTTCTTCTAATTTCCCTCTGTGCAACGGGGATACTGTTGTATACCTAACTCACAGTACCTACTACCTGGTGCATACATACACTAGGTACCTGGATGGCTGGATCGTTCGCTAGCTGTGCTTCCCAGATCTAGCTTAGCGACGACGGGTCGGATCGACATGGCTAGAAATGGTATAAAATATTAAAATTCTTCCATCGCACGAAAACGCATTTGATAATTGGTTTCACAGCGTGGACCGGTCTGGGTTCTCCATCCCCAAGGTATTTTCTGAATCGGGGGTTTCGGAGCAGCAGGACGAAGCGAATACGTTTTATTCTCTTTTGCCCCATCCCATCGCCTTGGGAACCCTTTCGGAAGTACCTACCTAAACCAATGGGGGGGCTTCACGACATCAAACGCGCATGCCGACCGAGACGGGACGGCTTTTGGGTTGATGGGTATTTTAAAGGTACGAACTAATAAAAATAAACCCCCCTAGGAGAGGATGATGGACTTGTGCTTTTGTTTTTATGAAAGGGGCGCTTCCCGCCTCTCGTTCTAGGCATATGGTTGCACACAGCTTTCAATGCAACGGCATGCAAGATCATATCCTCCAACGGTGATCCGGGATTTGCGGCGGCAGCGTTCACGTGCATTTGCGATTTGGCCAGCGCCGTCAAAAGTTAGGCGAGAGAGGTCCCTTCACCGATTTCCTTCTTCTTCTTCTATGAATCTATGTATGGGATGTATATCATCGGTACCTAATGTTGTGTTTTACTTCTCTTTTACCCAAAGGTCTATTAGAGTCGCGCTTAGGCGGCACGAGTTCCTAAGAACTATTACGACTGGATTTATCTTCCTGTTAAAGCTCAAATTGAAGCATATCAATGGATTTGCGCCTGCGCGCGCTATCTCGTTACCGGGACAAGGATTCAATATATGACCTTCTTACTACGTATTAAGACAGGCCGCCTCATTGGCTGATGGTTATCTTGTTGATCCTTGGAGGGGGAAAATCAGCACCCCTTAACCATCCTGCGGCTTAACTAGGTACGATGTACATACATCGTCAAGCGATAGATCATACTTAGGTTCCAGTAGGTAGATGTAAGATGTGCTATCTATCGCTTGCATTATTCTTGTCTCATCGCAACTCGCCTGTACGATTCCGTCATGTCAACCATGTGGTTTTATGTGTGGTAATTAAAAACTTAGTGCCTATTAATAACGCCACGGGCCAAAGGGGCTTTGATTCTGAGCTCATTCTCAAGATCAGCCGAGTTTGATAGCGCCTGAGCGCCTATCACCGTGAGATATCTATGAAAACTAGTACCTATGATATCTACCTAGGTCCTAGGTAGGTAGGTATAACAGTGAGGCTGGGTATAATATAATACCTAGCAATACACAACAGAAAGCATACTGTTAGGGGTAGGTCCGATTGGGTATGAAAAGACCCCTATGGTATGATTATATAATGCCGGTCATTCATATGTACATAATTATATCCTTATCATTCGATCCGGGGTAATAGCTGCAGTGCCTAGAGTACGGATCTGTTTCCGAAGTCGACTATCGAGAACTTGGAACTGCCAACATGTGTTCTCACATTATACGTTGGTTGAAGGGATACACCAACAGGTATTGGAATTTAGGAGATTTCGAATGGATCAGTGAGAACAGACTGTTATGTAAGGAAGTTCTTAAGGTGCATCATCGACCAACCATGCTTAATCTTTTTACATAATCTGAATCATACCTACTAGGTGCCGTATCCAGTTTGCTCAGTCAACAAAAAGAAAGAAAGAAAAAAGTCCTATTGGAAAGTAAAAATTTTCACCTTTTTTAATAAGTTGTACTGTTATGAAACCGGCTTATTTCATTACCACTTATCAGAGTCACTATCCAAACTTGAGAGAGTCCTGGGCGCCGGAGCAAAAGTTGAGTGGGAAAAGAAAACGTGATTGATTAATACCTAGCAGTCGTATATAAATGGATCCAACCAATTCCCATTAGCTAACGTTTCAATGTGGTCTCCATTCGTTGAGTAACATTAGGTACTTGGACGACTTATCTCTTTGACTGGCAGAAGGCTACAGTTACTTAAAAATGGAGAAAAATACATGTAAGTCACTATATTTTTGCAAAGCTCGATGTACTTTTCTCCACTTTTAAGTAACTGTAGCCTTCTGCCAGTCAAAGAGATAGTGCAAGATTCGTACATTGGAAAAGTACATGTCATGTATTGGATGGATTTTTCGATTTTTCGATTTTTCTTAGACTTGTTACAATGCGTGTGATGTTCGAACTTCGGTCAAGGCTCCGATCTCGTCGCATTCCAGAACTAGACCGCATGATATATTGAACCAATCAACGGTGATCATCTTCCTGGTTTGAGTTATTGGGTGGTTGATACCATGTTGTGTACCAACGTACTATGCGATCAATCACGTATCAGATCGGCGAATTATAATCCGCAGAAGGCGATAAGAGAAAACTTGAAGACTTTCGATTGATTAATGATAATTGAAGTTTATTTTCACCGCTATCCACCACCTCCCGAGATGTTACTTTTACTTTTGCGCCTGCCCAGGTTTTCATACTTTTATTTAAGGTTGGGCACATAAGTCTTATGTATCTCTACTATTATTTCTATGTATCCATTCGATGCCCTTGCCTCCCGGTCACCTTAAACTTGACCTGCCTGACCTTTCTCCATCTGAGCCGCCCTCCGATTCATTATTAATAATCTAACTGTTGCTGTACTAGACTCTACTTCGGTTGCAAAAACCAAACCCATCCACGCACCAATCTGCTGCATCCTCATTGGGTTATTTCGTACAACCGGTCCTTACTACGTGCGGTACTATGGATATGGATACTTGATCATCTTTTCTTTTAATTATTCGTAGGAGGGTACACATGTATGTAGGTACTTGCGATTCCGCATTTGGTGTCAGCCTCTTTTTTTGTTAGGCTTACATTTTTATAATCTTACATTTGATAGCTCTTCGTATCCTTAATACTAGCTACCTAGGTAACTAGGCACACACGTGCGTCTATAAAGTTATAGATAAGAAAAAGATCAAGCAATCACAGGGTTTACCACAAGGTAAATGCCTTGAGGGTTAACCTTTCCTAGTTTTCCCAAGTCTGCACAAAAATAATTCGCTCGACTAATCACCTCATTGACGCTTCCACTTATTAGTACGTACTTAAAAGAAGAAGAAGAAAAAAGTAGGCGAACTCGCTTTGGTTAGGGGCGATTAGATCAATAGCTGGTAGCAGTTCCCCGGATTTCACAGAATACCCCCCGGCTGCTGCCCATAATAGTCCGTCTCGTCATACCCTCCATGTCCTTCCTTTTTTTTAACCTTGCCTGCCTGTCTCCATTTCCTTCTCTGATAGATATGGATGTACGTATATACTCAAGTTAGGTACCTAAACCTGACCCTCAATTTTCCAACCTAATAAATATTTTCTCTTCTTTCGATAGGATTGAATCGATCCACCGGAATTCAACTAACCTCTCAAACTCATTCACAACCACACAAAAAAAATACTCCGACTCATCCATCATAAAGAAAGCGGTACCGATATCGTATTGCGGAATCACGAAGCAGCGAAAACCATCTCTCAGTCAACCCCTAAGCGGCTATCTATCTTCGCTTCGCATTGGACCCTGAAAGTTCTTTTCTTCCTTTTTCGTTCCTTTCCCTTCCCCTTATTTCCCCCCTTAGATGCTACCCGCCCGAAGGGTACCTCCGTCAAGGTCCTCAATCCGGGACATTGCAGATCTTCAAAAATTCCCATCCGTAGTATATCCACTTTTCAGACTTCTAGATAGTCGAAAGATATTGCGTACCTGGCGGCTTTCCTAAATATTGGAACACTGGAACCTGCCACGACACCCAACATCTAATTGAACCCTACCGGCAAAATTACTTCCAACTTTGTACATCTTTTTTCTTATAGTCACCTGAGCTCTTGATTCCACACTATCAAGCCCTACATTCTTAATATCTTGTCTATTTCCCAACCTACCCACTTTAGACAACCTATCGTCAACCATAGAAACATACTTGTTCCATATTATCTCTTACCTTCACGCCGACCCACGTCTCTCAAACCTATACGACTTCCTAGAGCTTCTTCGATGGACGTCTCGGTTCTCTCTTCTCTCCCATAGTTGTGGCCTTGGTCTCTTCGTTTCTTGTATAATCGAGAAGTCACATCAGTCCATCTTGCTAGCCGTCTCAGCCTGTCTCTATTCTCGACCACATCGACGATCCTGCTTCTTCATAACGTTCAAGGGAATAAAGCGCCTAGACTCTTACTGGTATCCTGACTGAAGACGTCATGCCTTCCTCTAATCCTATCAATATTCGAACTGATTTGACTATTCGACCGGCACCGGGCGAGAACGGCAATGCTTCCCCTAAAACCTCGGCGGCGCATAGTGCAAGACACAAGCATACACGATCCTCGTACTCGGAAAGCTCACCTATTACAGCCATGTCTAGAAATAACTCACTTACCTATCGGCCCCTGAAACGGTCGACACCGTCGCCAGATAAGACTATTGCTGTTATCAATGCAAGTGGCCGCCAGGCTGCCTCATTAATCCGGATAGCTACCGCGGTAGGTTATAAGGTACGCGCACAACTGCGCAACCTAGAAGGAGTCATAGCGACTGAAGTCGCGATGAATCCGAATGTCTCAGTTTTCGTCGGGGAGCTTTACCTCCGAAACAAGCCAGATGACAAGAGAGACGTCACTGTTCATAGGCACCTCCCGGAGATCTTAGTTAACCATACTCTGATCTCACAGCTCTTCAATGGTGCACAGCTTGCCTTTATCAACACGACTTTCTACGGCAACGAAATACAGATCGGAGAAGCGATTGCGGATGCTGCCAAAAAGGCCGGCGTCCAGCATTACGTATATTCGTCTATGCCCGATCACGCTGCTTATAATCCAGAATGGCCTTCGCTGCCGCTCTGGGCAGCTAAGCACGACGTGGAAAAGTACGTGCGTAAGATAGGACTACCTGCTACCTTCATCTACACCGGCATCTACAACAACAACTTTACGTCGCTTCTCTACCCACTTTTCTGCATGCAACTGCAGACCGATGGTTCATTCGTATGGCAAGCTCCCTTCCACCCGAACGCCAAGCTTCCTTGGTTGGATGCCGAACATGATGTTGGACCGGCGATTCTTCAGGTCTTTAAGGACGGCGCAGAAAAATGGAGTGGGAAGCGTATAGCACTGGCATACGAATATTTAACCCCTTTAGAAGCCTGCAGAGCATTCGAGCAGGGACTTGGTAGACGCGTACGTTACAAGCGCGGGCCTATTGATCTGAAAGTTAAGATTCCGGAAGGCTATCGGGAACAACTTGAGGCATTGGAAAAGCTCTTCTCGCCAAATAACAATGACCCCGCCAAGCAGCCGCCATATTTTGGAGACTCGGAACTTGAGAAGAGATGTCCTGATGATGCTATGAAGTTATGGGAAGGACCGAGAGGGCTAGAAGAATACGCACGCGAAATCTTTCCGTTGGAAGAAGAGGCAAACGGGATGACTTGGATGCGTGAAGAAGGAGATGATGCCACGTTCGAAGCCCCTGGAGAGGGAAATGAAGATGTGGTAGAGGATAACGGAGAAGTTGATGACGGTGGCGACGATGAATCCGTGGACGAAGGCTTAATAATGGTAAGCAACTTTGGCTTGCCAGCTCCATGGTCCACTGCAGCACATGCTTGGCAGCGACAATATGCCTGTAATTTCGAGGCCAGGTCGCTTCAAACATCCTGCTTTTTGAATCCCCACATATTATCATCTGAGATATCGATACTAACTTCAAACGTTATAGAGGGGACTTAAAAGGGACGAGGAGTCCTGGCTAGCATAAATACCCTGGTATAAGATTGTTATGCCATGTTTCCTCTGGAACCTACGGTTTTTACGACAGCATAGTACAACTATGCGAAATTAACAGCACAACCTGGGAATATATCTTAGGGCTCGACATTGCTATCGGACCTCACGATACTTTACTTCCCACAGCATTTGCATAAGGCTGGTTGCGATGGCGGGTCTCTAGTTGGCGTATATGAACTAGACAGCTCTGATTGAACAGAAAAAGCATCTTTTGGTTGGTACGAATTTACGGGGTTTGCATTTGAAAAAAAGGGGGGGCAGCGGCATCTAATCATCACTACTTCTTTGGTTTCGGGGAGGTTACGTTAACGATGAGAGCAAACCAATCCGGCGAATTCTGGCAAAGTATTTCGGTTTTATCTACTCGGCGTTTGGATTTTTTAAAAAAAAGTTGCTCATCAAAATTGCTGAATTTCGAGGCGTCTGAAGCGATCTGGGACAGCGACGAAGCTATTGTTACCGGGGTATAGGATAGCACGGATTTCGTGAAGAGATGATAAAGTGGGATTTAGCACGGGAGATATGTATTTTCCCGCGTCATGGGAGTTGGAAAGATAATTGCCGACATATATCAAATATGGTACAGCGAAATATATACCTCCTAAGGGATCTCATACGTTTCGGACTGGTTAATTCACAGTGAGGTACTGCTTTGAGGTGAGGAATCGTGGAGACTTCGATGGCTTTACATGTGGGCGGAATACCCAGGCTGATCGGACGGCGATGGATCGACCAGTTTAGTACAGCTAGACTTATCGACAAAGTTACTGCGATGGCATTTTACGGATTGCGGTTGTCGTGGCGGTGGCTGCGTCTACTAGCTACTGTCAAGTCATGTATTACTCACCGTCGTTGCGATCTAATGCACTACCATGTAGCTCAACCGGTCTTTTTGGTACTCAACGTGTTCTCCTTTGTCCTCCTAGTGTAGGGATACCTAGCGCGAGTTTGCTAGAGGAAAGCTCACCGATGATCCCAGCTTAGTCTATAGTCTAAGAGGGATAGTAAGGTGCTTTCCTTCCTAGGTAGGTAACTGTGGTATGACCTCGCATGATCCCGGGCATGCGGGGCCGGATGCCCCGTTCCGGGATGGAGAATTTCTGCGGCCTAGCGGGGGTTCGCTGCAGGCCGGGTGTGGGCTGTTGGCAAACTTGGTTCGCCGATCTGTGTAGGGACGTCTGGTGGTATCATGCCTTCCTGATGTGCGTGTCTTGGGTCTGGAGGCCGCGTAGCAATATGGCGTACTGACCTTGGACTTGTTTGTTTGTTGTGTTGGATACCGGCCAGACCTGCAGACCGAGGCTGCAGCGGGATGGACCGTGGCGGGGCGATGCGTATGCAGCATGGAAGACGGGAGGCCGGCGACGGGTATGTGGGAGGACCTATGCATTGGGGGATGGGCTACGTATGTGTTTGTCGGGACTGGGTAGGTGGGTGCCGCGTCGTCCCGACTCGAGTCTATACTACGTGGCTGGATTGAAGATCTTATTCGCTATTGATATTCTAGTCAGTAGGCCAAAGGCCACTTCAACGGTCACAGATGCTGGTTATCTAGAAATGGCTTCATGAGACTTGTTTTGAAGGAACCTAGATCGCATTGAAATACACTTCGTGCCTTATCCTGCCACTTCCCCTTAAACGTCACTGATATAAACGTCGACAGACTGTCCTTTCCCGTGTGTTCCCCAAACCACCGCATCCCAAGAAGTTAGCCAAAAAAAAAGGAGCCTTCGACATCTTACCTCGAACAAGACCACCCGTTATCCCCGCTACAACAACATCACTTCCCCTCCTCGCCGTTCTCATACATCTCCAAGTACGTAGCCCTCAGCCGGGTCTGCAAGTGCTCGAGCGCGGTCAGCACCTTGCGCTCGGCATACGGGTTGCTGTCGATGTAGGCCTTGGCCGCCTCGTCGTGGCCGTGGAAGGCGGCGACGCGCTGGCTGGGGACGGGCTCCAGCGGGGTGTCGTTGGCCGGGTGGCAGAAGTAGACGACGGAGTACCGCGGGTCGTGGGTGGACTCGCCGTCCGTCACGTCGGACGAGAAGGCGACGCGGTGGACGGTGCTGCGGAGGACTTTTTTTTTTTGCGGAGATGGGTTAGTGGGTGGTCAGTTCGTGACGTAGGAAAGGGTGGCTTGGGATGGAACATACGCCCGTTGGTCCAATACGACAGCAGGTCGCCAATGTTGACGAGGATCGGGGGCTGCGCGTCGTCCTCAGTGCCCGGCGGGACGACGGGGACCGGAGCCCACGTGCCGGTGCGGGGCTCCAGGATCTCGAGGCCGGCCTGCCCGCGGAGCCGGAACAGGAGGGTCACGGAGCCGTAGTCCGAGTGCGCGCCGGCGCGCACGTCGGAGTCGAGCGCGGACGGCGTGCTGCTCGGGGGCGGGTAGTACAGGAACCGCAGGATCGAGCCCGAGGGGGAGGTGGGAGAGTGGGCTGCTGTGAAGAAGTCCGGAGGGTCGACCTGTGATGATTTCCTAGTTGATTAGAAAAAGGGGTGTGGGGGCTAGGGGAATGGAGAAGCCGAGGCTTACACCTAGGCCAATGCCGAATAATAGCATTAGCTTCCGACAGAGCTCGTGGCAGGCTTCCCGGAAGACCGATAGCTCTTCTTGGTGCCCCTGGATGCTCTCTGGGATGGGCTGCGTGGCTTTGCCAGTGATGAAAGGGCCGAAGTTGAACCCCCTTTTTGGTTTTCGTCAGCCTAGATTTCCTTCTCCTGTGAGATGGGGGCTGGTTCTATGACTGACTCTTTGAAATCTCCTACCTAGAAATATAAAATTAGTTTCAGGAGTGTTACTTCAGTTACGTGATACCAGCTTACTCGCTGAGTCTTGGGGTCCAAGGTCTCGGTGTGCATGCCGGACCACCCCTGATTATTCTTCTCGATCTTGCATTTCTGCTTGTCCTCGAGTGGCGAGCCGAATAAGATCCGCGACTATACGTATTAGGTCATTATTTGTAGCTATATGTATATGCAATCAATAGATAATCATATGATCCGTTGCACGATGTTAGAAAGCACGGTATTTATCTACAGTATATCTTGTCGCAATGAGAATATTGAACACCTACTATATTGAAAGCATTCTCTATTTGCTCAGTCGAGATATCTCGACCGGCATTTTTGATATAAACGAAGCCGTACTCTACGGCGGCATCAACTAGCTCTTTTGCGACTTGCGCCTGATTCGCCCCCTCAGCTGAGATGTCGATGATGGGGATAGGTGCAGTTGTGGCCATGATTAATATGAAGAGCGAATAGGGTTGTGTTCAGATGGATTTAAAATGATTCAATGAATGACAAGTAACGGCAATTAATAGAGTTATTACTCAACTCAGCCTCAATCGAAAGAGATCAGATGATTTGTGACTTGAGTTATGTTTCATGGGAGAATGACTAGATACATTAGAACTCTCTCTCTTGTTGTAGGCGATTAAGATCTTCAAGTTCTAAGCTCTAAGGGTGGTTCACTTTTATTTCACGTTTTGTCTCGTGAGCTTTAGCTTTTCAGATGTATTCATCGCCCTCTTTCCTGTTAAGCGGTACTGATAAGGTACGTCCAAAGGCGATAATGGAACCGTTGAAACCTTGCACACAGAATCGGTAAATACGTTCGCACTTGGTATTTACATATGTATGTATGTACCTTATTTGTTTTTGCGTTTCAGGACCGCCACATTTGTGCCGTCTTTGGTATTTTCCCTAGGTCTTTCGCATGCAATATACATCAGGTACGTGCTAGTGACTGCTAGTCCGTCTGGTACCTACCTACATGTACATGTAGTGTATGTGTAGAATGAAATAGCGCATGTTTATTTAAGTGTCAACAACTTAAATAAGGTACCTGATGAAATATGTATGTAATAATTCTATGAGCTTCCAGTCTACTAGGCATAGGGCTATTAGGGTTCTGTTTGGAGGTTACGTAGACGCTCTTTCCTTTTATTAAGCTTTACCCAAAAAAAACCCTTGGAACCCCCAAAAAGAAAGGAAAGCCCACCTGGGCAATTCTACAGTAGTAAGGCTCGAGGGTTCCAGGGGTGATTTGCCGCTAATAATAATCCTTGTCCTACCTGTCCAACCTACCGCAAGGCTTTGACTTTTGACTTATGGATGTCTCAAATTTCATCATCTTCTTTCCAACAATAGAATGAAAAAGGTGCATATTGTCCTTCCACCTCACCAACATTCTCTTCTCACTCCTGCCTAACCCCCGTAATTTATTTATGTCAAGCTCAGTCACTCTTTTCTAGTTATTGCGAACTTCACCTGTTCTCCTTCCTGTTCGCGAGTTTAAACCACAAACTACAGTTTCCCTCCCCTCTGCGGCGCACACAAGTGCTCTACCTTCCAGGATGCCGAGTAAGTTTTATGATTGTTCCTCCACCATAACCTCACTCTTTGATTGTGCTTCTACTTCTGGTCCTACTACTGCTGCCCGCTTGTGCTTCGCGCCCGTTCGCATGCCTCACTACCAACTATACCGAGTACCTACGTTGCTCGACCCGACGATACCTTCGATTAGCTAGTCCTTTAGCCATCATGCGAGTCATAGATTCCCGACCTCATTTCATCAAGGACGACCTGAATCGTGCTATCGATTGGCTCTGTCGACAAGGCTTTCTCGTGACTATTACTAGTAGTCCCACCTATCAATATAAACAACCCGCCAATATATTTTACCAATGGAGAGAGCCAGAGAAGCAGCTTGACACTTTAGATGGTACTCTGAAGAATGCTGAACCATATCATTCTATCAATATATTGCCATTGTTTTTCACGTCCATTACTAATTTGGCTCTATAGGTTCCTTCGAGGACCATTGGGTCAACGAGCAAGCGGCGTAAGTAATACTTCGCGTTATGTCAACATCATAAGACTAACGACAGCTTAGGACCGCCGATGTCTCCCAGCTTGAGGACTGCGCCATTGCAGTTGATGCCTCTTACTACCTCCAACTCTTCCTCGATAACGCTCCCTACCACGAGCCGCTTCTCCCGGCTCTCGGCGGGTTGACCGGCATCCAATCACACATCGAACATGACCTTGACAGCTGGAAGGCCAACAGAACCACCCCTTTTTTCATCTTCAACGGCCAGTCAATTGAGGGTGAAGATGATGTTTCTGTCCAGAGAGGAAAGAGAGCCATCGCGGGCACTGACGAGGCCTGGGGTCTCTATTTCCAGAGTCAGGCCAACGAGGCTGTGACAGCCTTTGGATCTCACAGAGGTACTGTTACTATTTCTGCTCTGTGACTTGGGCATCATGCTGATGTGAGCTAGGAGCCTACCCTGTCCACCATCTATTCCCACTTCTGCAGGGTATCCTCCATCGCCGTGGTCTCCATTTCTTGGTGCCCCCTTTCAGTGCTTCTGCGCAAGTGAGTTATTCATGTATCATGTTTAAATCTTACAGCTAACGAATTCCAAGCTCGCCTATTTTGACATGATTGACTCCGAGCAGTGCTCAGCCATTATGGGCTTTCAAGAGCTACTGCTATATCCGATCAAGGATTATGTCATCCGATTTGTTGACTGGGATGCGGGCAGCTTTAGCGCCATCTCCAAGAAGAGCATTATTAGGACCCTTGGCGTGACTGAGCCTCTATTCATCGACGCACTGTTAATGGCGGGAACCACCTTCCTTCCTACGTTCCCTCCGCTGAAAGAGCCTCAGATCACTGCTCGTCAGCCTCCATCAGTTCAGGATGCCGTTAATATGCTGCGAACTTCGGAGAAGTCAGTGGCGAATGCCTGCAATTCATTCAACGATATTCTCTCAAAGAGCAGGGACCCGAACTGGTTACAGAAGTACCGTAAGGCTAGAATGAGTATTGATCACTTCGTCTACATAGATGAGTCTGGGGAGATCAAAGTACACAACTTTGACACGCTGACTCGAGATAACTGGGAATACCTCGGGTATCAGCTACCGGCCGAGCTCTTCCATTACCTGAACACGGGTCTCATTGGAGCGCGCATGCTCAGCTGGATTTCTCATGGCCAGATCGTCGTCTATCCGACACTTGACGGAGTTAAGTCGGAGGAGTACAAGCGCCTCGTGACTAGTCAACTCATGCCCTTGAGAGAATCAGCTCTCAGCGTGCTGCTCCCTCGATTACACAGAGGAATCCAGTACAAGCCAATCATCGTAAAGGTATGGTATGATGAGAAGTACTCTCATAAGATCGAATATCGCCCCCAGGACAACCAGGCGTTGGCTCGAATACACACTTGGAATCTTGAAGAGGCGGTCGCGAAGAAGTACTTTCCCAATGCCAAGCATGGCTCTATCCTCTTCGAAGTGACCTCTTTAAAGAATCCCGAGTTCGCTAAGAGCACGATCACCAATGTGAAGCCGAAAGGCATCGCCTCTGCGGATCTGATTTCATCAATCACGCTCTGGCGCTTCCTCCACTTGCGTGATTATGTAGATGGCAACCATCAACTCACGCCTTGGGGTGAGGCCTTAGCAACGTCTCTCGAGGCGCTTGAACCCACCGTTAACAAAAACAGCCAGGTTCCTGGCCTGTTTGAGGCGGTTCTTCTAGCCTACGAATTACTCCGCTTCGACCTTCTCAATACCCGCAACCAGCACCCAGAACTAAACGGCCTACCCATGAATGGTAGCGATGATGACAAGGCAAGCTTGTTACTCATAAGTCGTTGCGCAATTCTGTTGAAGCTACGTCACCAGGCGAATGGTTATACTGGTCCGCTCAGCAAGAATTTCCTTTGCTTCCGATCGTTGAGCTCGTCTATTCGAGAAGCAGATCGAGATCTTATCGAAGCAGTTGTGGCGTCCATGCTTTTATTTGCGCAGACTAAGCGAGAGCGGGATGACTACCTAGACATCGGTCAGAGGTATGTCTTCATGACTAGTTCTTAAATCAACATATCATGCATGCTAATATAGTCTAGGCTTCCTTTCTTGGGCGACACGGATGTTGCGCTTGGCATTGCTGTTAAGACCTTGTTAGACGACATTCATCCCAACGAGACCCCTGAACAAAAGGCAATGAAGAAACACGAGTTCCCGGCCACTTTTGTCCCATATGCGACCCACTTCTACGAAGATTTGGAGATAGCTTGCGAGTTCTTCAATTCCCTCCATGCAGGTGTCAAGACGCTCAAGAGTGAGTTCTCTGCTGCCGATCGAGGCGCATGGGATAAGGCAGCGGTCTATCTTCAGCTACGACGATAAGCCCGAGCCTGGCTTATCGAAAACCGAGGATTCAGTATTTCTAGCCACAACCCTAACGTGAGCCATACGGCGAAGAAACTGAAGTTGGCCTAGTTTTTTTAACGGGTGAACGAGCCGTTAGCGCCACTTGACCTATCGGTTGCATATGCTATTTGGGTTATTATTAGCTTTAATCATCCGGGCTTTGCATCAGTCCGGTTTGCTTTGGTCTGGTGCTGTGGTGCTTTGAGAGCTAGGTGGAAGCTTAGATGGGTCAGACGCCATTGATGTATTACGAAGTCCTACACGTTCCCGCGAGGCGTTATCGGTCGGGGAAAAGGCGAGACTTGTGGCCCTTGAAGCCCTCATCTCTATCAAGAAGGCGCAACCGGGTTATGCGGGAGGAAAATCATGACACCAGGAACGATGACGAGAAAATAGCCAAATCCCATTTGCTATATCGCTAGTTTAGCTTCCGCACTACGTAGTAAACAAATATATGTGCAACCAAAGCATTATCTCGAGCGATGTTTGTTTAAAGTTGACATCAGATCTTGAATGGAACTAGTCAAGGGTAAAAGTATATGAAGTATTTTAACGTCTTGCCGTTACATGCCCGTTGGTGCCAAAGGGAATATCGATGAAGAAGTAGATGCAAATGAAGGTTAGGGTTATGAATTAGATTTCCTGGTATTTTATCACGCCGTAGTACTCCAGCAAGCTCATAAGATATTTAAACGCTGAATGATTACCCTAAAATCTTAATGAGATTATCCCTACCTCCAATGACTTGCGTCAAGCCAGATCCTCCAGGAATGCTAAAAGGGCCCCGCGCATTGTGATCCAAGTTTAATACCTGGGAATTACAACGAACACCAAATATCAGTCGTCATAAACACACTAACGTGGCTTGCAAGACAAATTAGGATTTGTGAATTTATTGTTTATCAACGCAACACACTCTAATCATCCGGTTGCGTGTCTCTCTCTCGGGTATCATAGTAGAGCAGAACTGAAGTCCAACCCCTATGTACAAAGGCACGCCGCATCTCTATCTACCTAGGAACCATCTCTGCGCTCGATACAAGCGCCAGCAGACCATGTAAACCTGGATGACCTAAGCCCTAAATACCAAAAACACCTAGGAGTCGTGAAAAGCTCGGGTATCATCCATTTATCGTGGCCGTCGTCCGAGAAAAGCTCACTATGCATGTTCTCAAGGTTACTAATCTAGAAGTATTAAAAAGCCAAAAAAAAGGGGGTTATTCTAATACGTCGTGCGTATAGGTTTAAATAAGAAGGCTGCGTTTGATAGGTTGTGGGAGTATCTGGCCGTTGAGTCGTACCTCATCGCCCTTCTGTGCTTTATCCCCCAAGTTGCGGATTTTCTCCAACAAGTGACTATACTCATAATGTTAGATATTTGAATATGCGTCGTAGTATTTACTGTGATGAAAGTAGATTGATGTGGATGTGAAGAGGTATTTCTATGCTGCATACTGTCGTAATGGCGTAATATGCCTTCATCTGGGAGGGCTAGGCAAAGAAAAGGTCGGGGGAGTAGAAAAAAACAGGACGCTGCTGAATTCCAAATACTGAATCTCAATTAGAAAAGGGGGGTAGATAACATACTTGATAGGTATGTGCCTTTTTTGGGACTCCTGGACGGCGATATCCACAAGGCTCGCTTGATTTAACGCATTCTGTTCAGCCTCATCTCGGGCATCCTTCTCGTGTGCCTCAAAGTGCTGGCTGATAAGTGCTTGGCCGTCTTCCTCGTCAGCAGCTCGAACGATGTAGCCGCAATCAGGCTCTTCGCAGGTCCACATTTGATTTGGTCCCTTGGGTATTGTAGACGGTAGCTTTTCGGCGCGGATGACTACTCGAGTAAGTAGGGCGTTCTTATTATCGGCTTCTTCGTCATCGCTGAGTGACGAAGCTGTGTCGTTTGCGTCCTCGTCTTGGTCGTCGTCGTCAAAATATCTTGACCTCTTCGATGTCTTATGTAGCACATTATCCCCATCAAGATCCATTTCATCTTCTTCAAGGCTAGCTTCCTGGCGTAAGCGTTTCTTGCTGCCGATAGAAGGTCGTAGCCCCGCTACTTTGCCGCTAGGGCGGCCTCGCGGTAGTCGCTTTCCTCCGGTCCTTGCTCCTAACTCCTTGCCTCCCGCCGTAGATTCGGTCTCTTCGCGTGAATGTTTGCCTTTATTTTTCTTGCGCCGAACGATTTTCTGCATATCTTCCTCGGTGATATACTCGAATTTCGGCTTCATGCTGACGTTGTCTTTCAACCATTCGTAGAACTGGCTTCTATGCCACTCTGGCCCAAGTAACCGTACAAGGTCCTGAGCGAAGTATTCGCAGACTTCTGTTAGCGCTCTAGGTTTTTTAATGCTCAATTCGCGGTAGAGTTTAGTACACCAGCTGCTAGGGCTCATGTCATCGGGGTGCTTCTTTTGGCCTCCCTCTAAAACATCCCGCCGGATATCTTGCAGAGCCTCGAGCACGAGAGATAACGAGGTGGCATCAGAATGCGCTCCTCTCGGTTCTTGTGATATGACTCTTCCTGACTTATCGGCTGCATTTGGGCCTTGAGTCTGGTCTTCGGGAACATCAAGCATCATCGTGTCGACAGTATGGGTGGGCTCCGACCGATTCTTCACTGGAGGCTTCTGTTTGGCTTTAGTGGTTTTTACTTCTTGAGTTTTTTCACTTGACGGGCCGACCACTTCGGAACTGACCGCCTCACTGCTGCGGAGAGACCTTGAGGCCGAGTTTCGCGATTCAAATTTTCCTTCCTTCTTTCTATCAGTGAGCTCGAGAGAAATGGATTTTTCTGGTGGTGGATATGGAGCTGCCACTAGAGGGCTAACTTCCGCTGTTGCGGCTAGTCTAGAATCATTAGATTCCTTTGTAGCAAGGCGTCGCACGATATCCTGCATATCATATTAAATCGCGATTACTTAATCTGAGGGGGGACATAAACTTACAGGAAATTTCTTGGTCAGCCAGTTATAAAACTCGGTGTCTTTAGGGAAATGCGTAAGCAAGAATACTGCTTGATCTTTAATTCGCTGATGCACTTCTGGCAAGATAATACCGTCACCGATAGTTACAGCATACTGCATATCGAGTTAGACAAAATCAACCAAATCGCTTAGTCAAATAAATACATGTGAGTAAAAAAATGGGAGTCACATTTACATACCTTAAATAGGACATCATCCAAAGGTAACTTGACGTCGCGCAGTGTTTTATGTCTGTTCTGCTTATCTTTATGAAGATCTTCCAGAGCGGCCTCATATTCATCTAATATCGCATAATGAAGAGATATACCTTGGAACATAGTGTCGCATATAGATCTATATGTGTCGGATGGAACGATCTCAAACCAGCCTGCTCCGCCACTAGCCCAGAGGACAGGCATTGGTAATCCATCGTCTTTCAAGCCGATCGAGAATGATGAGGTGTTTTGAATTTGGATCCAGGGCGAGCGGTCCTTGATGTTCTGATTGACTAAGAATATTTCTTGGTCTTTCTCAATCTCAACTCTTCCACGAACGATCAAAGGCCCTTCTAGGTCGACATGTAGCAGATTTGCCAAGGTACCATCTTTATGGTATAAGGTCGCATCGGCGAGCAAAAAACATGGCCAGTCATCGGTATGTGCTCGACTAGAGGCGGTCTTCAGAACGGATTCCTCTTTGTAATATTGTATGGATGTTTCGTCAACGGTAGCGACTGTCGAGTTGGAAAACGCCCGGCGTCGACGACCAGCCATGACGACTGCAAATCGGCGCAAATGTTTATGATGGCGGAACCGGCTACGTAGAATCGAATGAATGAGGAGTTGGTCGTGGTCTTAGTTTTGTCTAACGGAGGGGTGAGAGATCTGGAAGTTTGATGTGGAAGAAATGCTGTGATGGGTCTGTATCTAGGAGGAATAAACTGTTGACAAGTGTATTGTGAAGTAAATAAAGTGCATAATTAGAATCGAGTATATATATGTATGTAGGTATCGAGAATTACAAAGGATGTAGGAACGCGCTTGCGGCAAGTAGCACGCGCATTCTAAATAGGTACGACGGGAAACCTTAAACCGGTGCAGCTGCCCAGTTGGAGGCAACATTGAAGGAACCCGCCTGAGTGGGCTGAAAGAGACCTGACCAATGATATTTGTGCTAATCAAGGGTACCTATGATGGAGCTGGAGGGGTTATGTCTACTACCCGTAGGTACCTATGGGGGTGTTTGGGAACATAAGCAAATCAAGACTTATGGGTCAAAAATGGCTTTCAGCGACAATTTCAGCAATGCGTTTGGGGGTACAAGCAGACT